>VUQG01044372.1:24699-41672 GCA_015106755.1 Etia nguti
TTTTTTAAAAACCTAGAGTTGTATTTGTTGACAACTATATAGAAAATTTGCATGAATATCCAAATAAATTTTCCTGCTTGGTTTACCGATAATCAGATTGAAATTTCCTGCAAAGCTGCACTCTGTACGCTTATTCGGTCGCACATTAGCTGAAATGTGTTCTGCAACGACAAATCTATGTTGCATAATGGCACTAATAAAGCTGTAAGCCACCTTGCAGCTTATTTTAGGACAGCTCATCATTCCTGTCACATTTTGCAATTTTTTTTAGCTAATGGTAGCAAGGAATCTCTGATGATGAGGCTTCATAAAACAGTAGCTGGATCAACTGCAGGGCCAGATCCATCTATCAAGTCCTGTTTCAGGTCTTTTTTGGATTTTTTTTTACTATTTATTTAAGGACACGACTTTTAGATACTCTTCATTTGCTGTAGATAGTTTCGTAGACCTGCCAATTCTTCTTTTGTCCTCCACTAGTTCAGTTTCCTCAGTTTTCTTTAAGGATACACTGCACACCATGCAGAGATATAAGTTTATGGCTAGTAGCTCTTTGTGAATAACCTTGTTGGTGCAAGAATACTATTTTTATGCCTGTCAGACTGTGAAACCGTAAACCATATACTTTGGTCTATCTTTTTTCTTCCATGTGGATATATTATGTATTTTTGTGACAAGCTGCTACTAACAAATGACTTAAATATAACATTTAACGCATAAAACTCGTCATCCCCTGAGTTGCTTAGTTTAAAGCTTGAAGGATTCATAGATCAGTGTTAACTGGTTTAACAAAACAAAACAAACAAACAAAAAAAGGTTCCTGTGAAGATAGTTAGGTACAAGGACTGGACTGAAAATCTGTGAAAAAGCAGCCAATGGCTTCAGAAAGCCTTGACCACTTAAAAAAAAAAAAAAAAAGACTGGCTCCTTGGAAACAAAATACAAAGAAATGAGGGGTTTCTCAATACTCTTGCACAACGATGTATGTAGTTTTTTAACATTATGATAGTGTGATCACTGTACAAAATAATACATTCAGAGTATCAGTTTCAGTGCAGACACCTGTTCTTTTCTCTCTCCCTCTGCTTAATGCAGATTTGTGTGCATGTGTATATGTGTGTTGGAGGGGGTTACGACTCAAACACAAGCCACTTTAATCTCTGTCCTTGAGAGTAATCTTGCCTGTGTGCAAAATGGCTCACTTTATCAATTTGGTGGCAGCCTGCCCTGCTTGGAGTCTGGAGGCAGCAGAAGCAGCAGCAGTGATGCTTTTCTCATGACAGCTCAGAAAGAGCAACCAAACGATCACCTTCTCCAGAGGCTCAATGTGACGAAGGACAAACAAAAGACTGTTTACATTTTTCTACTGCTGATATAACTTGCATTTGTCATATGCATAACCTCTTTTAATTAGTTTTACTTGTGTTTTAAAGAGTGAAGAGGCTTGACAGATATGAGAACCAGAATCTCTGTAGTTTTGTCTTGTTCCGTTCTCCGAATTCATTACAGAACAGCAACACTAAAAGTTGTGATGGGTTTGCTAACATTTAATTTCTTATAATATATACCACTTGATATATCTGTCACTGTCAACGAGTTGGGTTAGGGTTGTTTATCATGCCTATAGTGTTTCAGTGATAAATACTGTACAGTGTTCTAATGTAATTAACTTTGTTTTTCAATCATTTTTTGCAAAAGGTAACAAAATATATTTTAGGAAGTTTTTTTTTTTATATTGACATGATAGCATCACACAGTTACTGCAGATTTGTTGGTAGCACATCCAAGATGTGGACCTCTCATTCCACTACATTACAAAGTTAAATGGTAAATGTAGTGCTTTTTGACTCTACTTGAGCCATCAAAGCTCTTTATACGACATGCCTCATCCACCCATTGCAACACTGGAGCAACCAGAGACTGAATTAGTAGATGACCTGCTCTGAGTTACAGCCACCCTGTAGTGCGCTATTGCATTGGGATCTGATGACTGTAGAGGTGATTTGAGTACAGTGAACTCATTTTCTTGTTCAAGAAACCAGTTTAATATGATCTTAGCTTTGTGACATGGTGTGTTATCCTTTAAAAAAATAGCATTAAAAGAAATAAGAGTAAAAGTAAAAAGGAGACAGGTAAGCTATGGCCATAAAGGGATGGACATGTCTGGCAACAATTCTTAGGTAGGGTGTAACATTTAAATGATGCTACGTCATTTAAATGGGTATTAAGGTGTCCAAAGTGTGCAAAGTAAATAGCATGTACAGTATTACATAATCACCATCAGCTTGAACCATTAATATAAAGAAGTGATGGAACCATTCTTTTGTGTTGTTTACACCAAATTCTGTTGAAACTCGGCAGCCAACCTTGTAGATTCAGAGATGCTCTTCTGCATACTATTGTTGTAATGAATAATTATTGAAGTTACTGTTGCCTTCCTATCAGCTCGAAGTAGTCTGGCCATTTTCTTCTGACCTCTGTCTTCAACAAGGCACTTTCTATCACAGAAATGCCACTTACTGGAGATTTTCCCTGTAAACCCTACAGATGGTCATGTGGGAAAAACCAAGCAGATTGGCAGTTTCTGAAATACTCTGGGCAGCCCGTCTGGCACCAAAAACCATGCCAAGTTCAGAATTACTTAAGTCACCTTTCTGCCCATTCTGACGCTCAGTTTGAACTTCAGCAGGTTGTCTTGACGATACCTACATGGCTAAACGCACCGCGTTGCTGCCATGTGAATAACAGATTAGATATTAGTCTTAGCATAAGACAGGTTTACACAATAAAGTGGTTGATGAGTGTTTATAATATAAACATGAGGTCATAAATTTAACCACTGTGTTACTTGAACATGCCATTTAAGACAGCAGTGTAACAAAATAGTTGTGCTTTGCCAATACCGTGCTCACTGTTTCCTGGCTGTGGCTCATGCAGACACATGTAAGTGCAAACTGTCAGCACAAAGGTGACCAGTGAGCCTCAGTCACAAGCTTTTGCTTATATGAAATTCCTACATAAAGATGTTGTTCTCACCTTGCTCTTGAGATCTAGAGACGCTGAATCTCTTATGTATTCCCAATCTTCTTATGCAGTTAACATAGTAAGAGATTACTTACATGTTTCTGGCCTTCCATCATCTGATGTTTCCCAGTAAACACAACCCAGTAATGTTCTCTTTGTCTTTACCCAGTTATACAAAATATCCGTGCAGACTGAAAATCCTGAGAACCTGCCTGAGGACAAAAGCATTTTTTAATGTTGCTCACCTTCAGCACCAATCCTCAGCATGTAACCAGATGCCTTGAACGCTTCTGTGAAAGCTTAGTCTTTATTAGTGTTTACATTGTCTTTGCTACAATAATCCTAATGTAAATCCTCCAATTTCCTTCTGTACATTTTCAGCATTAGGAGAAAATAAGGTTTCATTTTTATGGTATTTTAAAGTGTCCAAACTCTTACAGTGTTTTTTAAAATTTTTATTTAGTTTGCCCTTTGAAATCCAAAAAAAGGGAAGTTTGCACCCATAAAAGCAAAGACTGCATTAATATGGTCCATTTGCCTGCAGCTTAGGCTAGTCATTAGCCTCTCTGTGTCTTACACTGGGAGACTAAATTGGGTTAAGGAAAATACACACACAACCAGGTTGAAAAACAGTGGAGGGCAGCCTTTAAATCAGGCCATCACCGAGGCAGAGTATGTGTGAGATGTGCCTTTGGAGCAGATTGCAGTGTGTTGGCCTGTATCCCATAACAACCACCTTCCAAAGGCAGCGGTCAAGGGCTCAGCATGGACACCCCTGTGGTCACCCTTCATCACCCCTTTTTGAGGTTAAAAGAGGGTTTGATCAAGGGATCTGCCCCCCCCCCAAAAAAAACCCCCACAGTCAAACGCAAACTGTGTGCTTCTTCTCGTCTGGATCTCCCAGTGGGTCCTTTTTGAAGGCTGATCCCAATTACACAGCACTGAAGCTGTAAAGATGTTATGTTGCTCCACATAGGATCCAGTGAGCTTTTTTATGCTCTGAACCATGCTGTGATTACATAATTATTTAAATGAAAGACGGCATTTAAAATGCGCAGCTACATTATACCCTTAACCCTACGATTTATCCATAAAGATATCTAAGTGCTCCTCAGCACAGAGCGAAGACGAATTGTATAGAAAATTGCTGACGGCAAGCTAGAGGCCTACTCTGTATTTCCAAAGTTATTGGTGTAATATTGAGAGAGCATTAATAACATGCTACAATAAGTAAATGCCACAGTGAATCCCAAATCCATTTAAAGAACAAACAGGTTTCAGAGACAATCAGGTTGACATTCATCTGGTGTTTATTTAGCAGGAGCTATTTGTGGGTTTCCAGCCTGTGTATCGTAGCCTCTGGGAAATGGTGGAGGAACAATCAAGGGATAATTTGAGTCTTGAACATCTGTTGCGAACAAATCAGTCACCACCGCTGCTGCACACGATTTACAATAGCTTTGCTCCTTCTGCAGTGCACAATGGGTGGGTTAAGGCTCATCAAATAGTTCACACTTTGATCCACATGTGACAGGTAGTTTGTCTTTTGAGCTTTTATTTATATTATGTTGTTTGAAGATTTCTGTGTTTAATGTTACTACACTGATGATGTGACGTTTATCTCTCTGACATGCCATAAAGGAAGAATTGCTGTCACAAAACAGCTAATCAGGAAAAAAAAAAAGTAAATAAGAAACAAGGAATCTGGATTCTCGATGTAACTTTCTGGGCATATTGAGTTTAAGCTCAATTTAAGGGCTGAAAAGCATTACTAGCTTAATGACTGACTCACATCCAACTTTTCAGCAAACCAGACACCAGGAAAAAAAGGAAAGCTTCTACAACCTTCCCACTCCACTTTATGATGCAAATGAATCCTGCTGTACTGCTGTATCTCTAAGCTGATTGTCCCATTCTGTTACAAAAAATAAAATCAGATTGCAGCATGTTATCGGGGATGCATTTCAGTTTTCCACCGCGGAGACCGTGGTGGATAATACTAGACTTCTTGCTTGCTCAGCCTCCTTTCACTATACAAATCACTGAACCAAGAATGTAAGGCACATTGACCCTGAATACTGAGAGAAGAAAACAAATTAAACCCAGATTTGATTAGGACAAGAATAAAAGGCATGCACACCTTGCACACATGTGACATTAGCAGGTGTAATTAGAATACACAGTTAACTGTGATTAAGGTTCAGTCCTACCTATCTGAGAAAATGCTGGCATAGGGACAGTGGTGTATACTCAAATATGAATATTTTATCCTTTAAGATATGGCCTTCTCTGCAACTCTGCATGTAGCGGTCATTCAATTGATTTGAGCCAAATTTGCTGGCAATTTGAGTTTATAGCTACAACCTCTCGCTTTAATGCAGATACAGGCATAAAGCTAAACCAACTTAGACAACCAGCGCCGCTGCCAGTTCCGAGCTTTGCCTCTCACCTCAGCACAGGAACAGGAACCACACCTGTCACGTTGAATTACCAGCAAGGAGAGGATTCACAAAGGAAGAGGAAAAGGAGAGAGTCATTAAATGAGAATGAGAGACGCGCAAATCAATTCCATGACAAAGATTTTCAACAACGTCTGTGCAGTTGTGCAGTGGAGCATGGAGACACTCAGTGTAAGCTATAAAAAGGACAACACCCCAAGCCTGTTTGAACAGCCCGTTCTGTGTTTATCATACCTCTTAAGGTCACGGTTTCACCTTTTTTATCGATGTACTTAAGGTGAGAACCATGAATTCTGTTCAGGAATTTTGAACATCGTCTGAATGCATTTGTACTTAGCACATTGTATAAATATAGACATATAAAGAGAAGGTGAAAATTGTAAGTCAGGCAGTGAGAAAAAAAAAATCACATTTCCACCTCCTTCCATGGTGAGTTAGTGCTTGAGGGGAGGTGATCATTAGGAAAACAGGAGAGTGGGTGCAGGATGCTGGCTGAGAGATGGATAACTCCGTTAGGCACGGCAGACAGAGCTGCAGTGAAGGTAGTAAACAGGTCAGACCCTTATGGGCATCTCAAACAGAGAGAGCTGCAGTTACTGGTCCACTCCCCCACTAATCATGATTAATGGAAAGCTTGATAGAAAAAAAAAAAACACTGTTAAACTGTCAGGGTTGATGTCAAGATTTCATGTTACATCATTTGTGTTTTATTTATTTTATTTTGTTTGCGTGGAGGTTTTGGGGGCTTTTACTGTATTGTATCTAGACACTGCGTTGTTAATAAGCAGTGCCAGTTCGCACAAAAGCTGAACAAAAAGTACAAATAATGATGAAAAAGAAGGGCCAGGAATTATATGTATTCAGGTGGTGAATACAAATATATTGCATGTGTGCTTTAGAATTGTAATGTCTTTTTTTGTATATTGTAAAATACAATGTGTCATAAAAAAATTTTCACCATTTTTTTACCACTCTGTATAATATGGTTAGTTGGTGACACCAAGTATTTTAGTACAAAATCCTGAGTGACATGAAAGGCTGGTGAGAGACATTTGAATGTCAATATGAATTTAACCGTGAGGGGCTAAGTCTGTCAACCAGTCTACGATATGGGAGATTACTGCTGCATAAAAGTAGCTGATGGATAAAGATGTCAGCATATTTCAATCAGGACACAACTTCGCCACCAAAAGAAAGGATTAGAGGACGCAGGGTTGGACCAGAATGCATGGTACACCATACATACAGTTACCTCTTTAAAATTTGTCTTCTTCCCCTGGAATAACTAATGTGACCATTAAAATGTGAAGTTTCTGAATGCTTCCAATGAAGCATTGGGAAAATGTTTATTTTAATCAGGGGAAACCAGAGGTGACAAAAGTACAGACATTCTGTACTTAAGTAAAAGTACAGATACTAGCGTTAAAAAGTACTCCAGTGAAAGTTGGAATACTGGTTCAACTTCTTTACTCAAGTAAAAGTAAAAAAGTACAGGGTCTGAAATGTACTCATAGTTAGAAAGTAAGTCTTTGGAGGACATTTCTACCGGCTATTTTTATGAAAAGCTAACTGAATCTTGCTATATTAATGTAATAATAAAATATTATTATCAGATGGAAATACAAACTTTAGTTTTAAGTTTTAATTGTGATAAATATTTTCAGCTTGAATCAGATAAGCAGAACATGAGCAGAGAAAAAGAAGGGAAATAAAAAAATAACTCTGTTTTCTGTTGCCTACATTGTAGAGGGTGACTTTGCCTCTAAACAGAAAATGAGCAGGGAAGAAGTTAAAGTAGGATTCAGCAGGTGGGGGATGCCTAAAATTGGTTGAAATGGCTCAGCGTGGGGAAAAGAATCATAATGCACAGTAATGTACAGGCTCTGATCAGCTGATCTAAATCCATCACGGTACAGCAATCTAACCTGTTTATCCTGCTCTAACCTGCAGAGTATTTTCATGCAACCTTTAAATGACACTGTTAGTCTACCTCAGTTTGTTTTGCAGCACACTTCACAACATGAAAAATGTTACATGTACAGACCCAATATGTGATTTAAAAAATAAGGACTTAGATGTAAGCTTTAAATTTCCAGTTCCACTGAGCAGTCCTCACCTTTAAATCTAACCTCTCTTCTTCCTCTCCTGTCCTATCTTTCTTATCTTTCTCCATCTCTGAGTGAAATACAATGTCCAGCAGCTGTGAAATACAACAGCTGGACCTTTAGCTAGCAACACACTGTGCGACAAACTGCACATAAATAGTTTGTGTGTTTGCTGATGTTTGTTGAGCTGATAGAAACGTTGCATTTCAAATTACCTGCCACAACATGTTACTCACTTTATGTTCGCTTGTCTTAGCTAGCTAGATGCTAAAGTACCTCAACCGCAACTTATGGACACCTGTAGTCTTCCCGGTGTTGTGCCAAAAAAAACCCCCAAACACCGCCTGACTGTAACCCCAGACTATAACACAGTTTTGCCTCTTTCATCTGTTTTTAGAAAGTACAGATATTTGTTTAAAAATATAGCCCGTATTAAATCCTTTAAATGGAAAGACTGGGGAAGGGAAGGGGGCAAGGAAGATGGAGACATGGGTAAGAGGAAAGGGCAGAATGAGACACTCAAGTCAGCTGCAACATGAGTGTAAGTACACGGGAGAATCACTTCACAAACTTTATGTAGTTGGAGGCCAGACCCTGGGAAAGGATCCATGTTTTACAAAGGTGTGAAGAGTGAGTCACTTCTTCATGGTTTGCACTTCTCCTTTAATGGTGGTAACAGCACCATCCCCAATTCTGTGACCTCAACTTGCATGAAGCACAAAGCAGAGTTTAAATCTTGCTGCATTCACCCTATTTGACCCATCATGACACATCTGGACGACACATACCTCAGTAAGAATGAAAGTTCCTCTCCTGGTGTTAATTACACAGTTCAGTGCCACAAGAACATCCATCTTTAGGGACAGTCCTCTAGGTTCATGCATGGTGCCAGGTGTCAACCACCTTTAAAACAATGAATACTGCAGTTCCAGGGGTCTGTTTTCAGATTATGCTGCCCATGTGTTGTTTTCTTAATACACAAAGATACAAGGTCAGTGATGGAACTGGTGGCAGGCTGTTATGGTAAGTAACTCCAGAGATTTAGGGTGAAACTTCTGGTAAGCCACAATGTCTGGATAGACAGATTTGCTAACAACAGGGCCTGGAGGAAATGTCCAATTGGAGGGCATCTTTATGTATTCAAGTAAGTGCAGTGAACAGGCCCTTAATGTCAATGGGATGAACCCTCAGCAGGTCTCTGCGTCAACTTTAGACTCAGTTAGCTGCATATTTAAGGGAAAAGCAGACTGTAAACTAAGCATGTTCAAAGCCCAACTATGGGCACCCATATAATCGAAGCCTAGTAGTAACATCAAAGCCTAGTAGTAACATCCCTGAAAATCCCTGAAAAGGCATATTGCTGGTTAGAGGACTTTCTCCTCTGTGGGCCACTCAGCCTGCTAGTAGTTTAACCTGTGCCCGTTAACCTTTATAGCATGTGTAGGAGGAAGCAATGCACACCTGAGACACTTTCTGTATATGAGCGTGCTGTATAAAAATAATATTTCTGTGTATTTTTAGTGTTGACTTTTAAAATGGCAACTATAAATTGAATGTCCAGTAAAACACAGAACACACAAAGACAACACAGGACGACAAGGACCACGTGCCACGGACAATATCCTCTCGGTAAGAATTGGCAAAGGGACACAGTTTACTGACACTGCATGTCTGCTGCAGATCCAGCATTCATAACACAGCTGTCTGATCTAAACTCAGATCACCCTCCAGCCTGCTATGGTGACAAACACCCTGCCACTGTGTGTTACCCATTTACTGGATCTGAGAAGAAGGAGAAGTTCAGGGATCATCTAATGTGTTCTCCAGTCGGTTTAACACTACAGATACTAGAAATCATTAATTCAATTGCATTGCCTCTTTTTTACATAGTGCCAAATCACAACACCAGTTGCCTCAAGGTGCTTAAAAGGCTAGTTATTACAAATACTGTGGTTTGAACTGAAATTAAACACTGGAACAATGGGCACTATCCAACAAAGCACTTGGCTTATGTCAAAACAGAGTTTATCACCTTTTGTACAATGGTTCCATAATAGCTATCATTGTCATGCAGCTTATATTACTAAATTTGAATGAATCCAAACTCAGTTGTGTTTTTAGCTTTTTATTTTTTGGGGGCATGTTCGGTTTGGTTTTACTATTTGGAATTTTTCTCCAGAGTAATTTCATAAACATCCAAATTCCACCTTCTGGCATAGAAGCACACATTTCTGGTTGCAGTGAGTATTGCTTTTGTACTTACCCAGCAGCCAACTTCACCAGCCTTTGAGGGCATGCCAAATTTTATTTTGAGCCGAGTTCAGATGAGTCTAAGGGTCCTTTAGAAAACTGTGCCCTCTCACTCCAGAGAAAGAGAAAGATAAGAGGTAATCAGCTCCTCCCACTGTATTCAATCTCTCACCATCTTTGCTCCTTGATACACTTTATTGTTTACCAAGAGGAGTGATCCATCAAAAGCCCAGGAAAGATGACACATAGGAGAAAACAATGCCAGTCCACTAAGTCTACGGGAAAGACTCCAGCCTAGAATGAAAGTATAATAAATAGAAAATGCTTTTGTTTTATTGAATTCAGAAAAGAATGATGGAATCTAGCAGGGATGTGTCCCACTATTCATTGTAATTGTAGATTAATCTGAAATGTGCAACATTGACACAGAGACCCTAACTCTAAACTTAACTTTGAAGTTTATTACACCCATAGGTAAGTAGTAGTGACAGCATTATAGGATATAAGTAGCCAGTCACTATAGCTATAACATAGTATATTTTTTCAACGGCAGTACAAACGGAGGCACCAGGAGAAGTCCTGCACAAGCATGGAGTGAGCATGACAACAGCACAGAGAAAGGTTTCTCCGAGTTCTCTCATGGTCCCAGGTTTGGAGTTTTTGGGATGTTTTAAGGTTTTTATTGTTTTGATTAACTTTGTATTAGTTCTGCACTCCTGTTCTGTAGGTCTTTAGGTTCAATCTGAGTTATGATGAGATTTGTGTTTGAGCTCCACAGCCTTCTATATTTTATGGTTTCTGTTTGATTATCTTAGTTCCCTTTCGTGTCCTAGTCTTGTCCCATGTGTCTTTTCCTCAGTGTCTACTGTGGACGTCAGTCTTGTCTCCATGTTTGTTTACGTCTCTATCTCCCCAAGTGTGTCAAGTCCATATGTCTTAGTCTGGTTTTAAAATATGTTACATCCTGTTTTATTTTAATAGTCCCTCATCTCTTGTGCAAAATCGTTAATTAGATTTTTTTCACCTGTGTCTTGCTTAACCCAGCTGTTTCCGTTCTCTATAATTACCTTGTGTGTATTTAAGTCCTCGTTTTTTTCTTTACGTCCTCGGTTTCTGTTCCTGGCTTCTGTCTTGTTAATTTTTTAAGTTTTTCAGTAATAAAGCCATTTTTGACTTTTATATTCCATTTTTCTGAGTTCTGCACTTAGGTATATCTCTGCCTGCCACATAGTCACCTTGACAGCTTTGAACCCAAGACCCATTTGCTTTGGGACAGTCTGAAGCCTTAAAAACAACAAAAACATCTCCTAACTTAATGCTTTCTACATTGATTGATTTTTTAATTTTTAATTTTGTTGATGCAAAAAGTCTTTTAGGGGGTTTTCTAGGGATATGTAACTACGTTCACAATTCTGAGACCACAACTTGCTGTCAGTGTTTCACAATATCACCAGAAAAGTCATTTCATGAGCGTCCCCCCACATGACTTTACAGTGAACAATTTATTTTCAAAATAAATGTCAAATGTTAACATAAGAAGTACATTCAGTTACTAATATGTTTTAATCCATTTTACTCCTTTGCAAACATTCACACACTTCTTTTTTTTCTTACTCTGTAGTTTATCCAAACACTTTTATTTCAGTCGGAGGTCAGTTGTTAACGATCCAGTGAAATTTTTAGATTTCTAAATTGAACTGATGTTATTATGACAGCTGCATCAATTTGGAAAATTTGTGGGAAATACAGGTTCACTGAGAGGTTAGCAATCCAATCATGTTCTCATTAAATTTTAGCCAACCAAGTTTTTATTTACCGGGCGATGTCGTTTCTGCATCAATAACAGATGTAAATGCAATGTTGTATAACTCCTTCATCAGGACAAGTCAGTTTCCTTTCTTATTTTAAATAGTTTTTGGCTACCTTTTTGAAAATATTTGCATGTTGCTTTTGAGTGTAGTTTAGTTGTACTAACTTGAAGCACTTAACTAACACCTGCTGGATATTATTCACCTTAAATCTGCAAAAGGACTATTCCAAAAGAACATCCCCTTTTTTTTATTAAATAGGAAAACCTTTTCCATTGTAACCAAAGTAACTTTCTACCTTTGTTCTCTGCTCAGAGTAAGAACGACTGGACATACTGTATGGCTTTATAGTCTTTATAATGAAATCTTCTCTTACTTAAATATAAGGAGAGCAAACTTACTTGTTGATTCAGGTGTATCCATGTTGCTATATTAAACGATGAAACAATCCTGTTTAGGCTTTTTTGAAAGGGGCTTTACTCCAAGGGCCCCTTTTTTGTACTACACCAGAGCCTCAGAGTATTAAACTGCATGCAGAAAAAAAAGGACTCACACAGAGTTAAGCTTATTGGTGTAAGTAAAAGAAACCGATATCCAAGTTCAATTATACAATCAGCTTTTTGTGCTGCTTGATGTTCTTTTCAGCACACCTTACACATTGCACTCTCACAGCAGAAGGAAACCGAAGCTCATTAGCACAGATGATCTGTAATTGATGTCTGGAACGATACCAAAACATTAGTTAATATTCCAAAACTGGCGCTCTGTAGCAGAAGCAACAGACGCAAGAGCACAAACAAATATGTCTCTTCTGATGTTTTGGAAGTCTGGGGAGTGCAGTTCAGAAAAAGCTGATATAAGACTGACAGTAAGTCTAAGGAAGGTGTTGTTTACAGCTGCAGAGAAAATCTGATAATCAAACTTCTGCTTTTATGTTACTTGTTAGTAGTAGATCGTTCCCTGTGAATGTGGGTGCAGTTTGAAGACATGTCATCCACAATATAATATATATAAAATATCTGTCTTAATCAACTCTTTTACAAACCCATTGAAAACTTACCCCTCTCAAAGGGCACCACAGAGGGGATCTATCACTCAGCCATTCTATTTGAATATACGTCACAAACATTCACACTTTTTTCTAACTCGCTAGCCTGTCCAAGCGCATTTACTTGTATCTGAGGTCTGTTGGTAATGATCTGGTGAAATTTTTAGATAGCTAAAATGAACTGATGTTGTTATGACAGCTGCATCAATTTGGAAATGTGTGGGAAATACAGGTTCACTGAGAGGTTAGCAATCCAATCATGTTCTCATTAAATTTTAGTCAACTGAGTTTTCATTTAGTGGGCGAATAAGCTGAAGGGCTTTTACAGGTGTATAAAAAGCATAGAGCGTTTCAAGGTGTGGGTGATAAGTGAAAGTAAAGATTACCAAAAGGAAAACAAAAACAAAGACCAATTAAACTTCATGGCATTAATAGACCAAAGTGCTGGGTAGTGCCCACATTACACTCGTAAAATACTGGATTAAAAATGATATAAAACAATAATTGAGCAGTTTCTGTAGATGTCCTCCACAAATGAAATATATGAATTTTCAACTGAATCACAACTCATGGGTTAAACCAGAAGTTTGCTTAATGAGGAACGCAAGAAAAGATATCAGTAGTTATTAGAAATTTGTGTGATATAGTTGCAGGAGTCTGACAGTGTAGGAGGCCATCAGAACAGAGCTGAGGGCGTAGCCTGAGGCTGACTGGAGGTATCTCTGACCAACTCCTCTGCCTTCTTTCATCTCCTTCCCTCCTCAGCATCGCCTGTGCTACAGACACCAGCATCCCTGTCCTCCCTGTACCAGCTGGGTGAGGCTCTGATAAGAGCATCGCTGCAGCTAGGTGCCCATGGAAATTCGTGTAATAGCTTTATTAGTGCCCTGAAAGGATCTCACTCCCTTGTAATGAAGCAATTCAACATTTTAATATTTTATATTTTAGGCTTGGGCTAAAATGCAGATTCATTACAATAATTAATGTTTTAATGAACGCACCGCACTTAGAGATAATGTGCTTTATAATTATAAACGGCTAATCTTACATTTATTCTTTCCAAATAAGTAAAATGCAGACCCTTTGCACAATACTCACAGCACTTTTTAAAGTGGGATTGTGCAGATGCAGTTCTGTAAATGTGAACAAAGATCACCTCTATAAAGTCTGTGTAAAGAACTTGGTTTTACTTCGGCTATCACTATATCTTCACACATCTCTTTTATCAAGTTGCTGTTTATAAAGTACACAGTTTTGCCCGATACCTGTTGAGAAAATGACTTGTCTGTAACAAGTTGCTAAAAATTAAGTAAGAGACATCGGCAACCAAGTAACAGTCATAGAGTCACAACCAGAGACTCTTCATCTGACTCATTTCAATTTGGTTGTGTCAAGTTTCACTCTGATTGCTCTTGTTGATGCTCCTGCATTGCCTGATTGCCTTATGCAGGGAGAAATATTTCTTTGAGCTGATGTGCTTTTCTTATAACCTATCTCAGTGGTTTTTGTGTGTGGACCATGAACAAGTAGCTTTGGCTTAAGATGCCTTTTGATATTCATGATTCAAGAAATGTAAAATAATACAAACACCTTAATAGTCAGTTTTAATGTGCTATCATTTGGATCTTTCATATCAAGAATTACTTGGTGAATATCTGACTTGCCAATTTGAAATATTCAGTCTAATGTACAGAAATGTGTTACTCATCAAGCCTTCTGCATCGTGAGCATCAATGAAGCAGTGAAGCTGTTTTTATTCAGCAGTTGAAAGGAATAATCCGTGAGACTCTGAGGTTAAAATCTCCATGATTTTTCCGGGTGCTTAAATGAATGCTGTGCTAATGATGTAGGAACTGCTGCCCTTTCTGACATCATTGTCTAGTGTTCACACAGTGCAGCACTTTTAGGACAGTCATCCTACTCGTACAAGCAAGGCAACCAAAGACACAGAAGATTAGGATTGAAAATGGTGAAATCTTCGTGTGTAGGAGAGCAAACTTTCCACTCGAAGACTGCACTAAAGAGAAAATCCAATAAGTAAAAGTAAAGGTGGCTGTTTGTGTGACCCAGAAGAGCAATAACACATAAGAGACAGACACCCACCACATTAGTCTTGGGAGGATATAGACTTCAGTCGTTTGCTGGACTTGCGAGAGGAAATATTTACTTATGACAACATTATTTCTGAAACGACTTTCTCTCCATTTAAACTGGTGAGGTTATAAAAGGTTCTTAAATTGCCCTCATATCTATTTTATTTCTAATGTAATATGCTGAAAGGCTAAGTCAAAACTAAAAAAAGGAAAAAGTGTTTTATACCTTCTGACAGTACTGTAGCTTGTATTACTTGACTTCAAGCAAAAGTCAAAGCTTGTACCAAAGCAGACTATCTCTGTATACATACATATACATACACAAATATATATATATATATATATATATATACACACATATACACAGAGGATCTTCAGTGAGCAGAGCATCTTTGTCAGTGGCATGTCTAGTTTTATGTATGAAAGGTTACATGCTGACAGTTTAATAGAAATGCATTTGTGAAGCAAGCAACTCTGCATTCCTTAATACCATACCGCTTTTAGCTGTCAGCGAAAATAAAGATACCACACACTCCTTATCAACTCAAAAAAATCAATCAGTCTTTGCTCCTATAAAAGTCACACAAGCTAATAGAATATTCTCTGATTTTATCCTTTTTACATGGATGGCTTTATGCTAGTGGAGCTGCACAGATAGTGTACACTACCATTTAGGACCCTTTAGACTTTTCCATTCATTCTCTGATTAATGATAAGCCCTTCCCCATTCTATTGTATGTGTGTGCAGCTTGTTCAGGTGATATTACCTTGCTGTTTTTTCATGCTGTGAGATGAACAGACAGGCTGACCTTTCAGTCACTCTGCTGTTGGATGCTAACAGAGCTCTGTCAGGGTGCGTGGCAAACCTTTTGTGTAGAAGATAGGCAAATAATAATGGAATGGCACTATTTTGCTCGGCCCCTGCAATCAGAATAACATACACTGAAGGTTTTTATATGATTAAAATCAAATCCAAGTCATATACAGATAACCACTCCTGCCATTTTCATTATTTTAAGCACAGTTAAATACGCTTTAGTTTCAAATATATATGAATAGATATGAGTTCATTTGAATTCAAGTTGGTGTGATAATGCTAGCAGTGTTGTACCTCCCACTGAGGCAGTTCATCTCAGTTACATTAAAACACATTCTATCACTTCTTAGTAATCTTTGTTACAACTACATGGACATTTAAAAACAAGTTAGAATAAACTGTTTGAGCTGATATGTTATTTTCAGGTACAACTACACTGCGATGCACTGCAAAATACTTTTGTGCTGAAACATATTTTTTTTTAAATCAGCCAAGTATGGTATTGCTGTTCAGTTTGCAAACTTATGGTCAGACGTAGCTTTCAAAGGAAGGTCAGGTGATTGTTTTGAGTTGCTGTGACACAATTTCTTTAGACATATGTTAGCCAGTTTCTTTTAAATATAGTTCGACCTTCAAAATTCCACCAATAAGCTTGGACGTCTTTAGGCCCCGATTCACACCAAAACCTTCTGTATTGTGAACTGGCATTCTGTTAAAGATATAGTAATTAAGATTCTGGCTTCTGTGTGTTGTGTGAACTTTATAAGTTAAATACAGCATATCTGTAGTGTTATTCTTTGATGGCTTGCTCTTGGGGAAAGTAATGTGAATTTTACCAGACAGTAGTTCTGACACTGGAGCTGAGCCAAATGAGACAGGTCTGAACTAATAGCAGCTCAAAGTCTATTTCCATGTACAGTGCCCTCCCAAGGTCATGTGGAAAGGCTTTAGAGCAGCGATAGGCTGCTTATCTCCTCCTCGGGCAAGACTGGGTACCTCCATTAATCAACCAGTGTTAGTTACTGAGGCAAAGCTCCAAGTGAATGGGCAAGTCAAGGTTTGTTTTTGCATGTAAACATATGCACATACATTTTAGCTGTCCTACAATTTCAAGGTCTGGATGTGGCGTCTGGTGGTTCTCAAAAACATTTGGTGTAAAGATACCAGCAAGAGCCTTTCGCTGTGACACGGCTCCATATGCTTCGTGACATGACCTCGGTAGCATGCCCAGTAAATGTAAATACAGTCCACTACTGAGCAAGCAAAGAATGGAAGCCAAAAACATTCCTGCTCAGGGTAATAGCACAAATACACTCATAAGAGTAGACTGCTACTTTTTTTTTTTTTTTTTTTTAATTTTGTTTTTTTTCTG
>VUQG01044372.1:41692-64830 GCA_015106755.1 Etia nguti
AAACTTCTACTTTTTTTTTTTTTTTTTTTTAAATCGTTGCTTCTTTTCAGAAGGAGAAGAAAGGCACATACAGCATGAGGTCGCATCTTCAGTTGCTGTTGCAGACTGCAAGAGCAGAGACTGTGTACACCATTTTTAACAAGATAAATGATGAAGTGAAGAAGCTGGGTACATTCATCGACAACACAATTGCCTAACTCAACCCTATCTCCCCTGCTCTCTCTGTCACTGTCTCAAGGTGTAATGTACTGTAAAATGGAGCTTGCTTCACTAAGCCCCCTTTATTAGTTTTTCTTTTTATAGGGTGTGATTTGCACAAATAATTTCCTGGTCTCCATATGTTTGCTATGGGCCAGCACGCGGGTTTTTCCTGCTCAAATTAGCACCCGTACATCAGGGCAGAGCTTTGGTACTGTGTGTGACACCTTTTGTGTAGATGCACCTGAAGAGTTCTTTTGAAAACTACACAATCCATTTTTAACAAATTACAGTGACAAGAAGAAGGTATGTGAGCAAAGCCTTTGGGATTTGTTGGTTTCCTGAATTAATTTGTCATTAAAAAAGCGATCTGATTTTCATTTATTTTACGAGACAAATGGAACATGCATCAGGTTATTACCTGATGCATGGAACTATTACAATGCAGGGTTTTATTCAACGCGACCTGTACACAGTCAGTGTTTGTCTACGTGTGTCATCGTAGTAAAATGTAGATGCTGTTAAAAGGACACTTCTGAGTACTTTGCCAGGTTTTCATACTGTGAGATCTGGCTGTTAAGTACATAGTACTCATTGAATAGTTATAGACACGAGTGAATAGATTAAATATGAATTAGAATAATGAAATAAATTGTGTTTTATTAGCAAACTATTTTGTGACTTTACATTTGAAACACAAAGACGGTTATTTGATGATTGTTTTAAACACACTTTTATGAATCCAGGTCCTTCCAAAGGGTTCACTTACTTTTTCTAACTGATCATAGTTACTACATATGCCTGTCGTAGATGATCAGCAGCCTGCTGGTGACTGTCGAGAGGCCATCTACTGTATATTGAATGATTAGGATTAGGCATTCCCCTGCTGCTCTGCGGTCCCTAACTGTAAAGTCACAATGAACGTATGCATTTGGCATGGTGCATCTGGGCCTGGTGTGAGCCACTTTGATCACATTTACACAATGACAGTCTTGCGTGATCCTACTTTAAGCTGACAGTCCAGAGCCAGGCTCGCGTGTAGCTACAGGGAAAAGGCCAGAGAAGAGATGTGGTTTGAATGACGGCGGATTAGTGCAATGGATATTGCACAGTTCAAATGGATAGTGGTTGTGATCTTGAATTATGTATGTAAGTTGCTTGCATGCACCACAACTGCTCCAGCTAAGCTACACTGATAGTGATGAAATGCAAAGTGACATCGACACAGGGAACGTGCGTGTTACTTAATTGTTTGGGTTTTTAGAAAAGGTAAACGCCTGAGACTCTTACAGATGCAAAGATCATTTGGCGCAAATGAGAATATGGATTTTTTTTTTTAAGACGTGATAAAGAATGTGGTCGTACAGAAAGGCAAGAGAGTGGAGAGTACAGAAGTAGAAGCAACTTGAATGTCCTCGGACGTCCTTCAGGGATGTCATGGTCATGCCTTAATGGAATGGATATGTCCCTGTAAAAGCTTTCCCTCCACAGGGGCAGAGTAGGCCTCATAAACAGCTCAAGCAGCACTGACAGTGCTTCTGAAGAAAATGCTCAGTTTCACTTTAGGGGGAAAGTTTTTATAGGAAGCTTCACAAATTCTGAAGATTTATTAGCTTAGAGCTTGTCCTCTCAGATACTCCATGTGTCAAAAACAGCACTGAGGGATTGATCCTCCTTTTGCTGGAATATCAGTGAGAGGAACTTCATTTCAGAGGTCTGCCTGGGTATTTTCCACTTTGCATGTTTCTACAATAACGCTCTGCTTCGCTTTGATTTGAAATGACCTTGTTCTCTTTAAAACATTCTGTCCTTGTCAAATGATGTGTTGCCTCTAAGCTCACTCTATAAGAATGAGAGGCTCTCTGCATCTGGGCCCATCTCCTGCATCCAGGCAGGGACTGTCTAATCTGGTCAAGCAGACGCACGAACAAAATTAGCTTAATGTCCTTGGACTGATTCTTATATAGCGCTTTTCTACTCTCACGGAGTACTCAAAGCGCTCTATACAACATGCCTCATTCACCCAATCACACCCATTCTCGCAAGCACTTTATCTATTCGTAGTGCTTTCTAAGTACATTCACACCCATTCATACTCCGATGGATGCATCGGAGAGCAAGTTGGGGTTAGTATCTTGCCCAAGGACACTTGACATGCAGACTGGAGGAGCCAGGGATTGAACCACCAACCTTCCGATCAGTAGGTGACCAGCTCTACCTCCTGAGCTACAGCCAGGAGTCCTTTTTGTCCAATGTCCTTTTGTTTGGTAAACTCATCTACCAGCAAATGAAAGGGTATGTGAAGTGGGTTTAAACCCTTTCATTTTAAACAAGACACAACAGTCAGGATTACTCACAGCGCTGAGTAAAACTCATCTGCAATTAATGCTCCCAGTCACGATGCTCTTAACAAAATCAAAATTTACATCCATCCACATAAAGCATCCACCACAATGAAGCCAAGAAAATAGTAGAACAGTGGATTGTTTTCATCACTTGCTAACAGCAACAAAGCAGTTGGCGGTACTGGACGGGGAGCCTGTTGTCATGAGAACACACAGTGCAGGGTGGAGAGGAAATGAGGGAGCTCCATGGCTTCATTAGATGAAATAGCAGCAGGGTTTTATGTGGATATAACCGAGATTAATTGGATTCTAGTGATCTGCTCAAAATGTGACAGTGTCATGCAGAGTTATGAGCCCGGCTCTGTTTTAAAGCAAACATCCCACCCTCTTGACCCTCCTACACGACTGACAGGTATGCACTGAAGCTACAGCACGGTCCAAGTATTATCAGTTAGATGTTTTATCTGAATTACAGTTTTTACATATTTTTTACTTGCTTATTTAAAAAACTCTTAGAGCATAAAGAAGAGACAATACTTACAAGTACAGATTTATTTTTGAAGCACGCACACTAAAAATATATTCTGTGAGCACAAATGTTGCACAAATGGTGCCTTAAAATAGGGGTGTCAAACATAAGGTGCTGGGGCCAAAGGCTCCAATATGGCCCAGTGGACAGCTTTAGAAAATGTTTTTGAACGTTTAACTGTTTTCACAAGTTTTATAGCTTTTCCTAGTGATCCATCGATACTGCACCAATTTACAAGGGCATTTTCTGTGAATTAATGAAAACGTTATACTGTAAATTTATAATTACATGACAGTCTGAGCAATGACCTACCAGAACCTTTTCTGTAACTTTTTATCATTTAGTTTCACTGGTCTGACCCACTTCACATCAAAGTGGGCTGTATGCAGCCTATGATGTAACACGAGTTTGACATCCATGCCTTAAAACTTCCAGTTGGGGGCAATCTTTGGGAGCCACTTCCTATTAATCCCATTGCACAGACATTAGCTGTAATTCTGCCACAGGTACATCCAGAGACACAGCAGTAAATCACACCAAAGGGCTATTATTTACACCAGCTTCGAAACAAAACCCCCCCCATGATTTCTTAACATTTTTGCACATAAATTATCAATAATATATCAAAACTGAAAGAAAACGATACTCACATTCTTACTGGGAAGTTTGTTTTTGCCCAGAAAAGATGGCACCTTTTCTGCTAACAAAACATCAGGAGTGTTCCTGGAGAGCAACGTCCAGGAACCACTGCCAACCATTTGGGGAATACAAGTTTCCCTAGCAACTGGTGGTTGTATCAAGTCCAATATGGTGGACAATTCTCAAGGACATTTGCACGATGTGTCATGTGAAAAATGCTTACAGAAAGATATTTTACTACAACTGAAATCTTCTTTTTCTTTCAGCTGCTCCTGAGGGACCTCCACAGTGGATCAGCTACCTCTATCTCACTCTATCCCCAGCATCCTCCTCTGTCACACCAACCGTCTGCATGTCTTTCTTCACTAAATCCAAGAATCTACTGTGGTCTTCATCGTTATCCCCTGCCTGACAGCTCCATATTCAACAATCTTTGCCCAATATAGCCACTCTCTCTCCCCTGCACATGTCCAAAACGTCTTAACCTTGTCTTTCTAACTTTGTCTCCAAAATGACCTCAGCTATCCCTCTGAAACTGAAATAAAACCTGCACAAAGACAGATTGAATTTTGCCTATCATCCATGCCTCTTTTATCAACACATGGTGAAAACTTCCTGAAAACAAGTGTACTCCAGAAAATGTAATTTTTAAAAAATCTTGAACTCTGTGAAGCCCCATTCATTCTGATTTATCAAGTCAGTGAAATCTGAAGTCCAGAGAGCAGGAGTTCTCACGTTAATTTGTTAAATGAAATAAATTTTCTGGCCCAACTTTTATGTACACGGACTGATTTAGGTGCACCTAACAGACACTTCATTATGTAGAGACTACAGATGTCTGAAAGCTTTTCCTGTATGTTAAAGACCATCTACTGCCATCTATCATGTTATAAACTTTACTGGGTGCAACTCATCACATCATTACTCTGAGCCTAAAATATGCAGTAAGCAGTGTCTGCTAAACGCTAAAAAAATAATAATAATCACAAAAAATTCCCCCTCTTTGCACGTCACATTCGCCAAGCCCTCTAGTGTCTCAAAAATATCAGTGAGCCTCTAATAGTATCCAACCCTTTATATTTGGAGATATTGCTATATGCTCATCGTACAAATAGAAGGGGTCTTAAAGGACTTGGCTGGCAAATCTTCAGTCCCTCCTGATAACAATAATCTGAACAGACTACAGCTACTGGAGCAAATAAACAATTAACCTCAACAGTCAAGCACAAGACCATGCAGTCCCATCTGTTCTCAGAGTATCATCATCTTCTCTCACTTCTCCGCTTTTCCTTTTGTTTTTTTGTTCTGCCCAGTAAAATGATCAAGTTCCAGCTTTTGAAATTAATTTTCTGAGTGAATAAATTTAATTTCTTCACCCAATTATAAAGCACAGTGCTCATGTATCCACACAGGCTTTGACATGAGTGATGTTAATATTAGATGAAGGTCCTCTTCGTGTCTTTACTACATTTTTTTGAAGTGCACCAACTTTGTTATAGTTGTCCATAAACTTGCCTTTGTTAGGATTTATCAATATTTCCAGTTTGTTTATAGCAACAAGCATCTCAGCGGAGTAAGACTGGCCAGGTTAGAGGGGAAGAATAGAGGGGACTTTACCCAGGTTTAACTAAAATTGAAAGAACTGCTGTGATACCTCGATTTTCTATTAAGTGGCATCAAGAGTTTCACATTTTGGAAAAATTTCAGTCTCTACAGGAGGGACTGAACAATTCTGTCCAATCATTTTGGTTTTCTTGTGGTGTATTTAAAAGAGCTCTATTTGTTTTCAATACGATTGACGCTTCTGATTTTAAATGGATTAGCTTGATAAATATTGGTTTGCTTTCTACATGGACTTTTTATCTAGTGTTATGACAAGGTCATAATATGACCTGCTATCCATCCATGCATCCCATCCATCCACCACTTGTCTAGTTCAGGGTCTAGAGCACTATCCCAGCAGTCACAGGCTGACATGTTGCCAGGCTAATATTTTCCAGTTCCATTTTACACTTCCTGTTTAGTGATATTTGGCAGACAAAAATGCATCAACATACTGAGCTAAGATGAATATTAAACATTTTTATTGCCATTATTTTAGCACGCTGACATTAGCTAAAAGTTCTACTGTACTAAATAGCCTCACAGAGCTGCTAGCATGGTTGTAAACTTTTAAAGACTTGAGCTTTTTGACCAGCAAGACAAAGTTTCATTCACGTCAGTCAACCCACAGAGCTCAACAGTGGTGTCATATAGTTATAAAACTAATTCTGACTGAAGTGTGATTAATATTTAGATGTGATTTTGCAGCTGTAAAACAGAAAAGTGTAGTTAAAAATGCGGGGTGGGGGGATAGACAAACACAGAGGTGTCAGAGTAACTTCTCACCATTTTTATTGCTACTTGAGAAATTTAACATGCCCTATATAAGTATACTGGAAATGCTGTCAGAATCTCAATTAAATATTTAATGAATCAATGATTAGCATACCTAATTAATTGTGATTTTTTTCCACACATAAATTAATAAATAAATGTTTTGACAGTTTTGTTTGTGTCTTGAATAGGCTACCTAATTTGAATGTTAAAACAAAAATGATGCATTTTTACAGAGGAAGAGAAGTGTTTCTAAACAGCTGCCTGGAGCATGACTGATGCATATCCAAATGAGCTGCCTGATTATGAAGACCGTGAACCTTGTAGTTATAACTGTAGTGGCATTAGCTTGAGGGTCTTTTGCAGAGTGGATGTGTTGCAGTTTAGAAGAAATACACAACATTAAGAACATTGGCCCACATTCTGTCCTCAAAAGACGTATTAATGTCAGTCTTTATATAAATGCACCTGCCATTTCATTAGGTACACCTTGCTAGCACCAAGTCGGGCCTCCTTTTGAGGTGAGAACTGGCTTAATTCTTGGTGGCACAGATTCAACAAAATGGTGGAAACGGTGCATACTAACATGGTAGTACCACACAGTTGTTGCACATTCATGATGTGACTTCAGTTCCACCACATCCAAAAAGTACAATACTGAATTGAGGACTGGTGACTGTGTAGAACATCATAAGGTTTAGAAACCAGTTTGACATGATTTGAGTTTTGTGATAGCAGATTATCCTGCTGAAAGCAGCCATCAGAAGATGGGTCCACGATATTACGAGGTTAAAAATGGACCAACAAAAAAGCCCCCACACTAATACATCACAACAACCAGCCTGAGCCACTGATACAAGACAGGATGGATTCTTGTTGTTTACACCAAATCATGACCCCGCCATTCAAACGTCAGCAACAATTGAGACTCACCAGACCATACCAGACAATGTTTTTCCCAGTCTTCAGTTATCCAGTTTTGGTAAGCCCATGCAAATTATAGCCCATACGGTTACCTGTCAGTAGTGGCACCTGATGCGGTCTTCTGCTCCTGCAGGCCACCTGCTTCAAGAACCGGTGCTCACTGGATATTTTCTCTTTTTTTTTTTTTGACTATTCTTTGTAAACTCTAGACATGGTTATGCAGACAAATTCCAGTAGATCAGCTATTTCTGGAATAGCCAGACCAGGCTGTCTAGCACAAACAGCCATGCTACATTAAAGTCACTTAAATAACCTTCATTCCCCATTCTGTTGTTTAGTTTGAACTTCACTTGAACATCAGGTTGTCTCGACCATGTCTACATTTGCATTAATGGGCAGTTGTATAGATGTACCTAAGGAAGTGGCTGTGAGTGTAGAATGTGAATAATTTTAATAAGAGCAAGAGCTTTTGAAAGAAAATACCAGTGAAGGAACTGTTTCACTTTCAGCTTGGTTGAAAACGTTTGCTAGTCGCTCATACAAAAAAAAGACAAGCTGTAATCTCTATATTGTTTCCAAGTGATCACCATCATGGTGAATTTCATTACTGATGGGACCTTCGGTATGTTCGTCAAGTGGCACCACAGCTGTTTGATCTACACAGCGAGATAAAACAGATGCAGTTCCAATTATGCTTTTATGGAATTTCCAAAACGGCACTCAAAAGACATTTCAGTCTTTCATCCTCAACAGGTAAATTCAGACATTCTCCACGTTTTAGTATGATTTGCAATTCATATCGTCCTCTACAAGTAAGGCACAATCAGGCAAGAATAACCCAGCACTGATACGAAGCAACAACAGCAGTGTTATCATGTATTTCGATCATACATTGTAGGTGGAGAAAGTCGTGAATTTTTTATTCACCTGACATGTTTAGCTTGTCGCAGTGTTCAACCAAATAATACTGGAAGCGTCAAAGTCCATTTAACATTGATTCAAAGAGTGGATAGTTAAAAGCGATGCGGTTTACACTGTGTGGTACTGGGGCACGGCAGCAGGAAATTCTGTGTTGACAAAGTGTGAGGAACTGCTGCAACAGTAGGGCAGGCAGGAAATTTCTTTGTGCCAGCTGCTAGGGTAATTAGTTCCTCGCTGAATTATGCATCAGCAGAAGTGTCAAGCAGTGTTAGAATCAGGCAGGTACAGAAAGAGTGGATAGAGAAGAGCTGTCACAAAAAGCTCATGAAACCTTGAATACTAGCAACCAATCATGTCATACTGGAAGGCCTGGAAAAGGAGCAACAGAGCAATAGTAGCACCCATGTGAAGATTTAGTGAAATGCATTTTCTACCAATCTGATCAATAAAAATCATTAAACTTCAACTGGAAATAAAATTCATTTGTCATCATTCAATTGGGACAGTTGAAGCTGTTGAAGGAAATCTACATAGTTTTCCTCCAACAACTCACCAAGTGAAACTTATCTAGTCACGATGAAAGGGAAAAGTGGTCTTTGGAAAATGATCAGAAATACTTCACAAACCAATGGAGGATATCATGGTAGCTATATCCATCTTTTATAGTGTCTGTGAGTTACACTAGTGGTTGGAGAAGACTAAAATTATTGCAACTGTGTGCACTGACGTTGTGATCTTGTTGCCTTTTCATGGTTGCTTCAAAGATAGGGACCAGGTTTTCTGACCACTCGTGGTTAGTTGCCATCTAAAATGGCAATAAAACTGCAATAAGACCACGTCAGTCTGCTATCACTCTGCAGCTGAATGGAGTCAAGTTTGAAATTATACACAGTCAGTTTGTGATATTACAGCAATGAACAAAAAGTCAAAGATTCCTCCACAAATAGCGATGGATTTGCTGCAGGACAACGATTTGACTGAAATTTTTTTTATTTAGGAATATAATCAGAATACATGCATACATTCATTGAGTTGGCTCTACCATTGCAAAGAGATGAATTACAGATGAGATGAATTGCAACATGGTGGCAATCTGTTAATGTTTATGTGTTACTGGCACTTATTTGCAAACCTTTGGCAGTCTGTTTGAGAGTGGTTGCAGTCAGTCTGAGACGGACCACAGCTGTTTATAGACAGGTTGCCTCGCATGTGGTGACCTTTTAAATGATCTTGTAATTAAAAAGTTTGAAGACGCTTGACAGTCAAACTCTGGATGACCAGTTGATCACTGCAATTTCTTCTATGTATTATACATTACTCTTTACTTGTCTTAAAAGTAATGCAGTATTCTAGATTACTTCATTACTCCCTGGAGACAGTTATTTTTTTACACATTTTGTTACAGTACTTCTGTGTTACTCCCATGACCTCACATAGTTTTGAGTTAACAATCCCAGGCTACAGTCCAACATACCAATACAAATCCTGATCCTAATGAGGACAAATGATTCTTTTAGTGTTGAAGAATGAGCGCAAAGCTGACAACATAACGAAAAGTGTAACACCAGCCCAAAGATGCTTTACAGTGATGCTATTGGAGAAACATGTACAGTTAGAAATGGGGGCCACAATGCTACAAGTCTGACTGCGAATCACTGCTTTTTTTCTCTGTAGAAGTTTAGGCTTTGACTGATGGGCTCAGCTTGGCAAAAAATCCCCTTCAACATCACTCTAGGTTCCTTGCAAGCTTTGTGTTAGCATGCTCGCTGTGCAGATGCTTACAGCTTGCACATTACCATTCACTTTTTCTTCACTATTCAAAAGTCGTAAACCCGTCCACCACTGTCAGCTGATTGTAGCACAAGTGCGCAGGAAGAAAAAGAATCATTTGTCTTTGTCTTCATTTTCATTCTATCCACCCAGCATGCAGATAACTGAACTTTTGCCAAGTAAGTAACATCACAATTGCAACTGCTATGTGACGACTGGATTTAGAAACTTGTTAAATGAATACGTTACTAAGAAATGTAATGTTGTTACAGTAACACACTACACATTGTGCATGTTACACTCAACATTGTCACTAAACGTGAAAAATTCAATGCAATCACAGCGAGGTAGCTAGTCTACTTTAATTACTCAGTCACCATGGATTAATGTACCAAATGAGATTTGCACATGCTGCAGCTAATTGATATTATTATTGCATTTCTTTCCTGTGGTGAATATTTGTTTGGTTTCTTGTTCAAAAAGCTCACATGCGTGTTAGGACATATTGACATTTGTATATTAAATAAAAAGATTATAGCAGAAATTCCTATTCAGAAACTAAACAATATAAAAGGGGAACATAGGACAAAAGATCCACAGAGCTGACTGGCAACTATCACCAATTTCAAGTGGATTTTTGCAGTGAACATTTTCAATTATCTTCAGCCTCTTCTCTCTCTGGGTTACATTTTGGCTTCACAATGAGTTGTGATTCAAATCCCGAAGTAATGTGCAAAAATATGTCCAGTTCTACCTTTTTGTATGAGAAATGGAAGCATGTACAAATAACTGCAGAATCATTTCAGTTACCGCAGAATTCTAGGTGAATACAAATTGATGAAAAAGAATATTTACTTAATTTATTTATTTAATTTTGTTTCTTTGAAGGCAAAACTCTGTCACAAAAAAAACCTAATAGATGAATAAAACTCCTTTGGTCTGAACCTGGAGTTATATTCTCAGTGGGGTCATGTCCTGTCAAAACCTCTGTGCCGTCTGTCAGAAACTAAGCTATGGCTCTCTGAACATGCTGCACTGCAACTGTGTAAGTGTCAGTCACCTTGGGCTGGGATGCATTGGAAATCACAGAAGTGTGAATAGGAGGAGTCTCCCTTTGGCACAGAACACAGATGGCACAACATTAGAGTCTGCTTTGTGCATAGCCTTCTTATTCATTTTTCTTTTTTCTCCCCGTGAATAACTGATGTTAACATTTAAAGCATTAAAACACATAAAATCAAATTAATAATCCCACTCAACAGGATTATGTCTTAAGGTTTTATCAGAAACAGCGGGAACAAATTGCTCAGTGCAACATCCATTTTGTGCTACCACATCCTATTGTTTGCTATACCATAGTACCGGGGTCTCTTTGCAGCCTAGTAATGTGTCTGCTGAAGTGGAGAGGAGTGATTGAATGGGATAACCTCAAAACTCAAGGACTGGGACTGCTATTAGCTGCTATACTCTCAGAGGAGAGGAATTTCAGTCACTGTCTGCTGAGTTTTTTCCTCAGAGCCAATACACAGACACTGACATGTGAATAGAAAGCACAGGCCCAGACACAATCAACATCGAACAAGCAATAGACAACAAATAGTGAATAGATTTCAGCACAAAAAGAAAGGTCTTACAAACACTGAATAAGCATGAGCAAACCCCCCCTCTCTGTTTGCTCCCAGTGGGTCATGCTTGTTGATCTAAAGCTAACCAGATCTGAGTTTAGGATAAATATATTCATGATTTCATTTCCATGCATGCTTCCAATTTAAACACATTAAATATTTAAAGTATCCATGCAGTATCTGGAAATGTGGTGTGTCAGTGATATTAAACTCTAACCTGGACTTTCTCCATACTCAATACGAGACACGGTTACTCGTTCACAGTGCAGGATCTGAAATAACACACAGTACTGCTGTGTTAAGTTATTTACTGTATTGGCTTGGGATTGTACCAGACATCCATCACTTATTCAGCTGGTGACCTTTTTTTTCAGCTACTTGGCCACGATCAGCGACCGGCTGATTGAATTAGCCTGTGTCACAGGCTTGTGTAAAACATAAACTATACAGACAGCCACATCTGTGACAGGTATTAAGAATGTGGATTATGAAACAAAATATAATATTTTATAGGATTTTATTATATCTGGACTTCTTGTATTACTAAGAGTAGATGGTATTCTGCCATTTCTCTGCCAATCGGTGTAGAAACTCTATTACAGCATCTTTTATTTTCCCTGTAGTAATTTCAGTAAATATAACTGTTGTGAAGGATTCATTACCTCCAACTCCAGCAAGATCAGCACCGATTTATTTGCCACTTTTTGACGTGCATATTGTAATGTAACTTAGTGTGGCACAGTGGTGTGAAAATCCCCACTGTCACCTTGAATTTAGAGATACAATAAGGGACACAGATCTTACAATGCTAAGTGTTACAGTGAGTATACTCAAATCTATTTATTGTAAAATTTGCTTGAGTGACAGAAGCTCTTTTAACCTGATGAAGAAAATATAAAAAGGTGAAAAAAAAAGAAGAGTTACACATTACAGTTTTTAAAATGTGAATGGCAGGTCGGACTTTTAATTAACAGTAAGCCAGAACTGCCCAAGGAAATTATTGTAATTATTGCATCTCTAGATTGCACAGGGCCCAAGCACCTGGTTTGTGATGAGTGAGGAATCTGCTAGACTTTATCACCAGCTCAAGTGATCATCTCTCAAAAAAGATTATCTACCATATTTGAATGATTTGTCTTTTCAGTTGTGAGTGATGTTTGATTGGTTTCAAAATCAATGACAGAAACAAACTCTATCTTAACTTGCAGAATGTGTTTTAGTAGCTTACACTTCACAGTACAAACTCCAGTCCCTGGTGTGTTTATTATGCCTCATCATTCATCTTTATCACTTCTGTAATATTTGGATGTCATACTTTTCCACTGAATAATTGTTGCCAGTAAAGTATTCCAAGCAGCAATTTTATTTCAATTTGGCAAACCACATTGTTAATGTACTATTTAATTTAGTTTGAATGTTGACGTTAGTCCTACGACTGGAGTGTGTTTGTAAGTAGAAATGGATTGGTAGGCAAAGTAAAGACTTTCTGTGTGTAATGTTTACAGTGATACATCACCTCAGCAGGAATAAGGTGTAAATTCCAGCTAAACATAAACGCTATCACTTGATCACTTGAACTGGATCTTATTTGTGTCATGAACCATGTAAGACAGTGCATATTTAACTCGTTACACCGGGTCCTGAGGAGTGCAGATTTTGCAGAACGTGGATTTCCTGCCATCAACCACTGCCATTAGTTACGGCTGTACCATTACCTTGGTAATGTGTCTGAGGGCAGCTTTTGAGCTGAGGCTGCTCTGCTGTGCGTAGTAAGTTCAAAGAGGTGAGTGCAATGTAGTTGATGCCACTACAGTTTGGCGGTAAAAACTCACTCGAGGTTGAGATATTTCCTGACATCTGAAATGGATCATTTTCATGAGGAAGATCCAACACATACAACATAATGCACGCTCTTTTTTCCCCCCTCTTTGGTCAGATCTAAGATAGAAAATGCAATAATGCATTTAATGTAATGTAAGTGCTCTTCTGTTTTATATCTTTGTTACAAATCAGTATGTTCTTTGTCAGTGATGGTTAATTTAACATGTATCTTTTTTATGTGGCTTCTGCCTCTAACTGTAGCTTCCCTTATTTTCATGAACTAGCTAGAATTTAAGATAAAACTGCATTTAGTTAGTGTGTGTTAACTTTTGATTAGTAATATTAATATTTTTCAAAAGCAATGTAAAAAGGTATATACAGTACCGTACAGAGGTCTGGAACCACCCCTCAACTACTTATTTTTTACTTCCAAGGAGCTAGACTGTCTTGTAATTTTTCAGTGGTCTTGAGCAAGAGTTGTCCAGGCTTTCTGAATTTTTTTCAAAGGTTTGTGGACACTGGCTTCTTTTTCACTGTGTCAGATATGGGTCCAGTCCTTAACAATGGAACTTTGTCATTAGCAGCCTGTTTTAAAACACAAATTTTGAACTAACACAAATTTTGAACTCATTGAACTCAAATGCCAAAGACACACGTTTGGAAGGAATAAAACTGTATTTTTGTACAAACAAGGTGACTCCAAAAGAGCTATTAGCCTAAAAGAGGCAAGCCTAGAAAACTCCAGAGCAGATAAACAGTATCTGAAAGTCAAGTCCTTAAGTAATAGGGAAAAAAAATCCAGCCAACCTGATACAGGACTTGAGAGATGTACCTTTCCATTCAGTTGATCCATCTGCTGTTCCCCAAAACCTCATCACAAATGGTCTCATTGGAGGGGTGGCTGTTAAGAAGATGAAGCTATTCTTAAGGAAGAGAAAAAAGGAGGAAAGGCTGAGGTATGTCAAGATGTGGACAGAAAATCAGTGGCAACAAGTCTTATGCAGTGATGAATCCAAATTGGATTTTTTTTTTTCCCACTCATCGTCATCAGGATGTGCAACAGTGAGTGTCTTCAAGGATCTGTAAAACACGCTGGTTATGGTTGGTGCTGCAATTCAGCCAGTGGTGTAAGGGATCTGGTCAAAAACTGACTGAATTATTAATGCAGAAAAATATCATCAGATTTTGATAGACCATGTAACACCATCTGGAAAGCACATTATTGAAGCATTGTAGGATCATCGTGACAGAGAACAGAAGGCAGCCAACATCCAAAGAAGAGCTTGAATGTCCTTCAAGAAGCCCGGAGAACTATTCCTGAAGACTACTTAAAGAAATTACAAGAAAACTTGTCTAAGAGAGTTCATGCTGTGTTGAAGAATGTTGACTTTCAAGTTAATCAGAATTGTACTAAGTCTGCCTTATACACTGCATTTCCATTTATCTTTCCACATTTTTCAATACGTCATTGAACTTATTTCCTATTTTTCTAGCAAAATATAAAGCAGCAGTGGGTCAGGACTTTTGTATAGTACTGTATATTTAACCAACAGACGTAATTGTGTCATCCAAACTATATTATTATATTTGTATTCTGCCCTGTGAAACACTGATTCTTTTTTATCTCCACAGTTCCATATTATAACAGGACACAGCAGGGGTAACCTTTGGCAGCTATCAGCCACAATAGAGCTCTTTGCCATTTAACAGACGTGTAAACCAGATTACCTGATCATTTAGTCTTCATTGGACAGGCAGTCTGGCTTCTACTGTGTGCTCCTGTAGAGATCTCATTCTGTAAGTGTTAGCGCTGGGACAAGGTCCCAGAAAGACCTGAACGCCAGTGTTAATCTCTGCCTGGGCCCACAGCCCATCACTGAGGCCTGTAATCTAGCTGGGGTGATGTTGTTATCTTTACTGGAGAGTACTCAGCCGCAGCTATTGGCTTGTGCGTGCCGAGCCACTACAGGCTCCTTTTGCAGCTTTCTCCTTTGTTTGCTCTTTGCTAGTCCTTTGCACTTTATTTTTGTTCCATCATTTTCCTGTCAACATTTCCTGTATATATGTTTAAGTAAGCCACAGCAGTTTAGCCAGAGTGATGGGGGGGGGGTTACCTGAAATGAAGAACAACTTTTACAACAAGTTTTGGTATAAAAGTGTAGTTTTGTTCTCTACTGTCTTTTAATGATTAACAGTTTTATTTAAAACCAAATCCAAACATTCTGACAGTTAATCTCTGACACTTCAGGGATTTGGGAGAATGATGATGCCAATCCAGCTCATCCAGACATCTCTCTGACTGAATATAGACCCAAAGGTCAAAGGGATGTTACTTTTTTGTTGTTTTTTTTTTTTAGTCTTTTTCACCTTTCTCATCAGACAAGGGATTCTCCATCATCAGCACAGAGCCATTAAGGTGTCTCTTGCTTAATGGACTTGTCGGGAATCCATAGACAGGCTGAAGATAAATGGTAAATACTAAAAATGAAGATGGCTAGGTGTGGGAAGATGGCGCAGGAGGGTAGGGGGCTGTCCTGAGTCCACATTGATTCACTTGTCAAATAGTGGAGTCTAATCTCCTGTCCAACAACAAATTACTTCCACATCATGACTTCCATCAAAGAAATACTGAGCACATAAGAGAATGTCATATGCTGCATACTTGTTACTATGTACTTTAAAATATATAATACCTGAATGACATGTACTAAAAAGCTGAGATTCAAGGCCATTAAACCAATGCCTGCACAGGTTTATGAATGAATGAGAAAGCAGAATAATAGCAGCAATACCAGCTGCCCAACACGGGCTGTTTCTCTTCTCTATTACATTTGAATAGATAAACCACTTCTCAGCAGACGTGGGAATCCGTTTTTGCTCCATGTAAAATGAATTAATGATTTATTTGGAGTCTATGCTGTGATGCTGTGAAAAATCTTTAAAGCATGCTTATTTTATTTAAAAACAACTCCAAGGATGTATGTGAGAAGATAAGGGAGTATGGCTTGGCAATGGCTTTTTATGACACTTACGGTCATCTGTGTAGTCGGTTCAGGCACAGAAATCAATATAGCATGCATGAAGTGACATTATTGCACTGAAATTTTAGATTTGCCTAGTCTATTACCTACTACTCCTATTTGAGGAACTCAGTGGCATTAGTATACACAGCTGCAAACTCTCTCCTCTATTCTGCTCTGTCTGCACACAGCATACTAGTGTGCATTTCAACAGGCTTTGCAATCTCATCTCCATTCATCTCTAACTCATCTCTGTTGAGACATGGCCGGTCTGTAATCTCATTTGATCATCTACAAATTCATTACACCCCCTTGCATTGGATCAAATATAGAGGATATAAGAGTACAAGATACAAGACAACTAACTACTGTCCAAAAGCAAGGTGTCAAACCTGCTTTGCTGCCACAACTTCACAACAACTATCAAACATATGTTAATTAACAGAATTGGACGGTACAAAAGAGCACACGCTGCTGTCTCACTTGGCAACGTTACAAAACATTTCTAGCATTTGCTTATGTGGTATGACACATTTCTCTAAAGCAAGGTTAGGTTGTTGTACATGTTGTTTTATGTCAACTGCCAAATATAAGAAGTTAACAGCTTTTTAGTATCATCTGAATAACCTGGCTTCTCTCTCTCTCTTCTTTTTTGTTATTGTCTGTTTGTTTGAAAGCTAAGCCTCACAGTAAGTGTAATTTTATTTTCTTTCTTTGCGACACAATTTGGATGTTTACCATTTTAACAGCCAGGTGAATTAACATTGGTTTGGTATTCCTTTTTCCCCCCTATTTCATCTCATTTTTAGTTAACAGCTTTTTTTTTCCTGTACTTGAGCCTGCGTCGCAGGTTTATAGTTCAAGCATAAATGGACCCAGCAGAGGCATAAAACTCAGAGTACTGTTCAGGTGGAAGACAGATATTAGCAAACAGAGAAGATAATGGCTGAACTTACCACCACGGTTCAGCAGCTTCTTGCCACCCATCAGATACCAAGAACAGTAGATTGTCATTCTTTCTTTCTGTGTCTCACAGTTTCATGTCAGAGGTCAAAGTCTAGTAACCATATCTCCATCACATGTGGCTGCAAATGTGCTATTCAAGGCTGTATAAAGCAGTACTATATGCGTATCAGCTCATACCGACTGCATTAAGTAGGGAAATGGATGGGAAATAGGCCTAAGTAAACAGTAGTCAAGGGGGACATCACAACATACACTGTAGATAAGTCATATTTTTGTCGTTGTTTTGCTGTTTCTCTGGTGCAGTATGTGAACCCTTTCCAGAAACTTGCCCACAACACGAGTGGATGAGTTTTGGTTATTTAACAGGTCTGTGAGTGAAGCTAAATATTACTTGCAGCAACCATTAACAATCGGGACTGCCTATTTTTCACTCTTTTATATGCCCTCTGCGTGGATGGCTGATCCTTTCTGCACTCCTTCCTTGCTAAATAATTGTAAGTTATTATTACTTCTTTAGTTATGTTTACGATTAGCTGACAAAGATGAGGAATTTTTTTAGAGCCTTTCATTGAGTAAAAGCAGTAAAACACAGCAGTAAAATAAAATACCTCACTACACATCAACTGTATCTGTATTTCAAATTGTACATAGTCCATCAGTATTATATGGATTTATATTGCTGCTGCAGATATTACAAGGCTGTACTTTATATTCTGTTTAATCCCCAGCATCACATTCTCTGAAGTCACATGTTTGTAATGGCTATCCCGTGACAGCAGCGTATCTCTGAATAAACAGCTGTTAGTGAGCTTAGGAAAAAGGGTCTATGCTTTGATTAAAAAAAATTAAAAATTAAAAAAAAATATTAAAATACATTAAAAAGAAAAAAATCAAAGTTGAATTAAAATACTGGAGCACTGTGTGCCATGGTTAATATCTACTGGGGATTAAAATATTGATGAAAAATTAAGGTGAAATGTTTGTGAAATTGCTGCCTGAACTTGGTACAGTCATTCATTCAAGTGATTTTTCATACATGCTAATCTGAAACTACTGGCTGATTTAACATCCCCTCTTCATCATCAAGGCTTTCCGTGCTAACTTGTTGAAGGAGTTATTAAAAGTGCTGCAGAAGCTGGTTACTAAAAAAATCTGTTAAGGACATAAATGACAAAGAGCTTGTTTAATTGCTAATACTAGGTCAGTTAATACTGCACCACAAATGTGCAGATGGTAACTGATATCAGAGTAGCAAAAGCAGAGCCAGTTGCAGCTTGTCAAACATGCTTTTCTCCCATTAATCTCCCATCAAAAACCAGAGAATTAGCTACAATGCACATGTGCAAACAATCAGAAAAGTTGTAGGCCTCTCAGCACATGACCCATGGAATTAACCTACAAGACCTACAACCTACAATTTGAAGGATGATGCAAACAAGCAATGAGAGACACTTATTGGACTGTTTAAGATGGATGAGATAGGTCACTTTGGCTCAAATAGTCTATTTTTAGATTTTACTGGTCAAGCAGTGCTTTCCTTGCTTGCCCTGATGCAATGCTGCTACAATCTGCATATGTTAACTCCTCATCATAGATTTGTTGATGCATGTCAGAAACAGCTCCTGTGGACAAAGTTGTCAACTGCACGTATTAATGGTTATACTGTCAGTGTGGGTATAACATGCTTTTGGTGTCAGTGGGACAGAGATAGTCAATTCAGCTCCTATTCACCAGTACCAGCACACTGTATGTGAATTCTAGCTGTCTGTATACCTTTGCATCACTCAATGTAATACTCACTGTTGGTAGGTGATTCTCAGCTCTCAATTAATGTGACTCTTCATAAAATTATTCCAACTTCAGTTCATAGTTTTAGGAAATTTAAGCAAGAAGGCCAAGCCCTTCAAAAAATTCTGGCATCCACAGAAGATGCATTCACATGATACATATCTAACTAGCTTACAATCTGCAGACTGTAGAAGGTGTGCAGTAGTAACTTGAGTTTTTCAAATCTTTTCTTTAAAATTTCTAATATGTATAATGCTTTAGGAAACAAATATGTTATTTCCTTCTACACAAAGTTAGGGACCCCATCATTACATTGCGATGCCCATCTCCTCAGCTGGAGTTTTTGACCATTTTTTAAAAGTTTTTTTTAATCATAAAGTCAGACGGCCTCTGACAGATTTCTTTTAGAGGCAGTCTTTTCCAAATCCTCTCTGTGTGAGCCTTGATTTGAGCCTCAGTCATATGGGAATGTCAAGTCCCACTTTGACTAAGTTTGCATTGTAAGTTTAAGTTTTTGACAATTTGAGATGTTGACATATAATTTTATGTTTCACAAAAAACAAGGGCACTGTAGCATTACACAGTCTTTCAAATCTATACACTCACAGCAAGCTATAATTCAACATCCTTCGTGGAGGGCCGTGAATTGTGCATGGGTAAAGTCAGAAAAAGAAAACTTACAGGGGTTCACCAGGTCATTCAGGGTGAGAACTGGCTCTAGGTTTAAGTCACACTGGGTCAGAGATGCTATGCTAAAAGTCTCCTCTGCAAAACAGAGATCATTAGTTAATTTCCAGCTTCATACGTAGACATCTTCAGCCAGCAACTCCAGCTTGCACACTGGAAAAATGCAAATGTGTGCCTCTTAGCTTGTAAGAGCGCTTGGAAGAAATATGAGATGGTCTGTTTGTGCTGTAGGTACATTTTAGCTGACAGGCCCAAATGGGCAAAAGCCAAAACCAATCAATAAATGTTCTTTTTCAGATTTCCTACAGTTTCCCTTATGAAAAACTTCACAGACTGGATTCATTTGTAGAGTACCACAAAGTTGAATACAGTATGTGTGTGCCAGGACAGGCTATCGTGAATTTTGATTGCTACTGCTGCCAACTTTTAAGGGCCTGAAGGCACAAGATCTACAGTAGATGATTATTGTGTAGGATAACAATGTTCCCACTAACTACTAATTCTAACCAAATAAGGCATTGTCTCTAGCTGACAGGACAATACTGTGACCTCAAAAGGTTTGTGTGCAGGTTTGCACCCTGGTTGGAATTTCAAGGAGTCTAATCTGTGCCTTTAATAATAATAATGTATACTTTATTGATCCCCGTGGGGAAATTCCTCTCTGCATTTAACCCATTCACTCAGTGAAGCAGTGGGCTGCCATTGGGCGCCCGGGGAGCAGCGTGTAGGGACGGTACCTTGCTCAGGGGTACCTCAGGGTAGCCGTTCAGGGGAATCAAACCCCTGACCTTCCGATCACAGGGCCAACACTTTACCTACTGAGCTATCCCTGCCCCGAGAAAGGATGATAGTTTTGACTTTGTATTAGAATATATCTTCAGTTCTTTTTTCTTGAGTTTCCCTACTCCCTTAAAAATTTGTGCATTACTCACTGCAATACTCACTGTTGGCAGTGGTGTTGTCTATCATAACTGCATTGTTATAAATTTGCCTATATGTAAATTTTAAGAGGAATGGAGGTGGTGGAGGGGGTATGTGAAAATTGTCCTTTTTTCTAAAAGAGAAGAAAACTTTTATTAGTCAGAGGTTTGATGACTAAATTAAGCCTAAAATGGGGTCAAAGCAAGTCCAACTTTCCCTGTAGATCTGTTCCTCTTTGTGACAAATAAAACTAGAGGATGTTCACGCAAATTGTGCAGATGGATGCAGCAAAGTGCAACTTCTGAAATGGAATATCCTTGTAATTGAAAACATAAGTTATAGCCTTTCTTGTATTTTCTGAAGCCCAAGAAGCCGTTTCATGGGAGGAATCACACTGGCAAAGATGGGGACATGGCTTTCGAATGTTCTGACTGTTCCAATCTAACAGATTAATGAGTCACACAGACCTATGCCAACTCTGCCCCAAGGAAAGGAGGACACATGATGCTCTATATCAATAAAAAGGACCTTTTTCCCTCATTCCAGAGATGAAGTGAGATGGCCTGTGAATGGCTGTTTGCGAAAGGGCAAATTTATATTGGAGGTTAGCTCGGAATCTTTAAGCAAAGCTCGTAGTGGTTTTCCATATGTCACTGACTTATTCACGATTTCCATTTGAGCAAGCAATTTAATGTGTAACATTATAAATCTTTGCCAAAGCTCTTGAGACATTATTGAATCAGGAAAAAAAGAAAGGAAAAAAAAATGCAGCAACAACTGAATGTAATCAAACTAAAGAACCAAACATTATCTAGTTATACTGCTACTGTCAAATGTCATGATAGCAGTAATAAGTAATTATATTTCCAATTTTACCATTAATTAGTAATAGCAATGTTTCACTTCCATTTCCACAGGCAAATACCGGAGGCCACAGTATCAACTTATTATATTCTTTATAACATAATTAGAATGATTTCAGATAACGCTCAACAGTAACTTTAGTTAGCATATAAAAATGAACTGTAAGTGTACAAGTACAGGAAGTAATGAGAATGTGGAATCGAATACATTTTCAAAGATGTGAAATGAATGTAACACAATGGTTACAAATAATGGTTACATACATAATCCCTATTTAAAGGTTGGTATACATTTCTAAATATATTATTCACCCAGAGGTGTTAATGATACTCTGGATTTTCCCAACAATGCAAGAATATCAGAGCAGGAAACTTCATTACAAATTACACTCTGATTTAAAACATCTGGTATATCTGATCTAAATGGTAGAGGAATTTTGGATGAAACTAAATGGAGCTAAACTTACATGGAAAATTCAAAATGGCTTAAAAAAAAAACCCCTAACCTATTTTGCCCCTACAGTTATGCTTTCAAAATGAAGCTGAATCGTTTGCCTCTAAGCTTAAAGTAAAGGCTGCACATTTTAATGACCTGAGTTTGAGTTTGGAGTTTCAGAACTTCTTGTTAATTGTCACAACAGACATGTAGGGCATAAAAACAAGAATATTTATATATGTTGAACGACAACCATGTTTATGTTGCTATTTTAAGCTCTTAAGTTTCATATACTCTAAATGCCCAAATAATGCCCAAAACATCATAAAAAAAAGTGGGACCGTCACGTTCATCCTGCAAACTTCCCATCTATGCATCTTTAGGTCTAATAGATTAACTATTAACTACAATGAAAATCAATATGCCAACTTTGTAAGCATATATGGTGTTTTTCATGTCCCAGAAGACGTATAAATGAAACACGTTGCCAACTCATGACTGAATATTTTTGTTTTGGAACTTCAGTGTACCAATAAACAGTCTCTAAAATACATATCTAGACATTGGAAACTATTGTTGTGGGCAGGGGCTAACTTGTGGAAGCTAGCTATAGGGAAAATGTTTGTTTAATATTAACAACACAAGTTAAACATACTTTGTGTGTGTGCAGTATTTTCATTTAATTGAGAGAGTCTTTACTGCTACCTTGAGCGAGCCATATATTTAAAGTATTAATTAGGCTAGTAACCACAAAATGCAGCAGCTAGCAAGAACAACACATAGCAGAAAAAATCAGCAGGAGATTCACAGACAGTAACCCATCTGTTTATTCTGTGTCTCTATTTTACAAAGGATTATACAAAGGATTCATCCATTTTTTTCAGTTCTGATAGTATACCAATACTTTTGCATCGGTGACCTGTGGATAGGATAGGTTACTGATCTGATAGTGGTGTTAAATGAATAACCTGAACTCCTCACTGAGAAGAAGACACTGGGCATTTCTTTTATTTGTAAAACAATATCAGGCTTGACCAAAACATTGCCTTTCTAACTTTGTGAAATATATGCATGCAATAGCATCAATTTACTGATTCTGTATGTCTGAGCAAAATAAGAAACCTAATGGAACCAAAATTAAAAAAAAAATTGTGAAAACAGGTACAACCCCAAATCCCCCAAAATTGGGGCTCTATTTAAAATTTCAGTAAAAACAGATTTGATATGTTTTCTTTGTCTAAACTGAGATAATGTGCCATTAAAGTAAAAAATAAGATAATTTTGAATTTGATGGTAGTCTTTAAAAAAA
>VUQG01044373.1:25210-38616 GCA_015106755.1 Etia nguti
ATCAGTTGTGTGTGTGTGTGTGTGTGTGTGTGTGTGTGTGTGTGTGTGTGTGTGTGTGTGCTCTAACAGCTTCTTCCTTCCTTCCTTTTATCATGTTTCCCTCAGGTCCCCAGTGAAAGCATTGTCCTTTGATAACATGGTGATTTTCTGTAAACAATAAACACTTTGGTATATTAACACAGGAAATTCTTTTATCTCACATTTGCTTTCTTCATCTCTAAATCATTGTGTTTGCTCCTCTGTTGATGTGATGGTGCAGGCTTTGTACTCCATCACTTTGTGCTCTGATAAAAGCAGAGCATGTATCAACCTGGGGGGGGGGGGTAGTACAGGAGTAACTCAGCGTTTTAACTTCAGGTTTCACTTTATGGCGGCCATGTGCATAATCATACATTCAATCTAAGCAGGAGAAAGCGAGACTGAAAAGACAAGGACAAGGTCTCCCTGAGCGTGAGTTACATGGTAACGTGTATAAATGTGCATCGCGTTGGTTGTGAATTTTAGATAAATGCAAATTGATATTTCCAATCAGATGAGATGGTGGTAATATATCTGTGTGTGTGTGTGTGGGAGAGAGAGAAAGAGATAAAGCTTGGGAGCAATGAGCCATGAAGATGTAGGGAAGAAAGTTAGTGAGTGGAGATGACAAACGCACAATGACAAAGATCTTGAATGGTCTCTCTAACAGCAGCACCTTAATGAATCCTATCCACAAAACAAGGGTGGTGGGGGTGTTTTTCTTATCCCATTCTAATGAAGTCGCATCAGCATCCAACTAAAAGTCGAATAAGTCTTCATGGAGAAACGTGACTACAGCTATAGTCTTGTAAATAATTTAGGCTTTAGCTCATACTGGGTTCCACCTAACGTCCTGGTTTCAGTCACCTCAGTGATGCCGATCAAACAAAGTCTCCTACACAGATGTGATTAATTCGCCAGGAGAGCCGCTCTACCAATTAATCAACCAGGAAATGATTGATAAGTGGCTTCAATCACAGGAAGAAAGAGACGCACATCTTCTAAGACATGAGCTTGTGTGTGTGTGTGTGTGTGTGTGAGCACATGAGGTGACAGACTTGACGTGGTTCATTAGCTTGTGATGAAAGACCCCGCTGTGGCAGCTTTCAGCAGTTCAGTGTTCGCTCACTGTACGGGTGCGTGTGCAAAGTTGGTATTGTTTAGGCATGTTTCACCAGAGTGCACGACGAGTGTGTGTTTGTGTGTGTGTTCGCGTGCAATCACACTTGCACGAAGAGAGGAGGCTGATGAAGCTTGCCACTCTGACTAGTGTATGAATATTTATGCAATTGATATATCAGTGTCTGCCAGAGAACACAGGCTCCAGATAGCAGGAATACAAATAAGAACACTTGCCAAGTGTGTGTGTCTGTGCATGTGTGTGCGTGTGTGTGGGCACAGTGGTATATTATAAGCCCAGGAGTACATGAGCTATTGGGAGGGTGTGAGATTGTGATAGACGTGTGCATGTGTGTGTGTCAGAGAGAGAGGGAAAAAAAGGCGTAGCTGACATTTACTTAGCTCTTCTCCTCTAGGCTTTTTGTGCCCCACATTCACAGAGGAAGAATAACACTCACTCTTGTTTTTTGAAACTTTTTGCTGCTGTCTTCACATCTTAGCCTCTGTCACTACATTACATTGTGCTGCTTGTTCCAAGCATATGGATAAAATGAGCACAGCGCGTAAAATGGAAGAGGAAAGATGGGAAAAACTCCACTGTTAGAGAGCATCTTGCTTTGGAGGTGAATGTCTGCCAGCTCCAGTCAGATGACTAGGCTGATTTAAATGATGAATTCATATCTGCTTTGTTATAGGCATGTACTGTTTTTATACTCTATCTACATTAGCAGCACATTATATTAAAACAACAACAAGCCTTTCTAATGCAACTCCAACAGATGGGGAGTGAAATGTACAAAATTAGTGTGAAATCTGCAGAAGCTGTGTTTACATCAGGACCCAATCCCACTGCAGCACAGTGAGGAAAGTAATGCAACGAACCATTTATACTGAAGGCTGTAATGTGATGACATTCAATAACTCAGACTGCAGACTTCTGACTTGATTTTAAATTCATGTCATGCACATAATTCACCGACAGAGAGAGAGAATTAAAAAAAACTGCAGTTGCAGTCATCAAATCATATTTTATTTCATCACAAAAATTACAGGTTATTTTACCACTCGCTCTTAAAAATCAGCTTCTTGTATTTTATTTGCAAGGCGTCTCTCTGGAGCACGGCAAATAAAATCTGCTATGAAACTGGTTCCCTTCCTGAAGCATAACTCGAGTTTTCAATAATCATTCAGCCAAGAGAAATTGGCATAAATGTACTTTTCACACTTGAAAGCAGGACAATAAAAGGAAAAAAAAATTAATCTTGTTTTTATTTTCAGTCATTTGTATTTTTAAGTGCCACAGTTTCAGCACTGATTACAAAACACTGTGGCCTGATTTTTACTTACAGCGACAATCTGATCAGACTAATAACACTCACTTTGTCATGCCTGTAACACACACTGAGTAATCATCCAAAATCCAGGCTTAAAAATATGTGCTAACCTAGGTGTGCTAATTATTTCATTTATAAGCTGCTTGGACTCCAGTGGTAAAGCTAATGGCCCAGACAGTACCCCGTTGCCTGTAAATGAAGACATTCAGTGTTTGGTTACCAGCAAAGTCTGCTGTTCTCAACAAAGATGATTTAGTATGAACTGATGCTGTGATTACAACAATGTGTGCAGGACAAAGAAGCATTTGAGAGACTGCTGCAGTGCGTCTGTGTCCAAATTTCACTGCAGCCTTTAAACTTTACTTGAGGCGGTAGGTGATGTGGCTTCAGTTTACTGATGTTCCCAAAAGCCTCACATGAAGGCAGTCAGGATTTGTAAACGGTAACCAAGAACAACCCTAAGCCAACATTTGAGTTCAGCTAATCTAGATGAGTTCAAATTAAACCTCCTCCCTTGGGCAAGCAAAAATCGCCGAGTTTAACTTGGATGGGATGAAAAATTCTTACGAAAAAATGACAATGTGCACAGCTATGAAGCCTGGTTGATCAAACTATGTGGGGCTGCTTTATTGTCCCCCAGAGTGCAATGAATTAAAAATTGCATCAAGTTATGTTATAGGGCCGCGGTCCATGACCTAATGCTTTAGAGAGGATGGGCAGTGCAGCAAGATGATGACCAAAAGCAGAAAAGTAAAACCGGAATGGTTGAAAAAGAATTAGATTCATATCCCCAGACGGTCAAGTAAGAGTTGTGGCCTTAACTGATGGGATACTTTTTTTTTTTTTACTTTTTTTTGAAAAAGCACTGGGACTGCTTTTCGAGATAATAGGTGGTGATAATCACCTATAATACCCAGTACACTTGGACCTTTTAGCCCAATGGAAGATGCTACAAAGGTCCCTGAAGAAAGGTTTATTGGCAGAGAACTTGTTTTTAAAAGGTCTGTGCAAACATTTTCATCTTAATCCTATGAACACTAAAAAGACTGAAATGAATCACAAAGCAAACGTAACAGACGCCTGGGAAAACAAGGTGTCTGTGTGTGAAGAAGATTGCTACTGAGTAGTGCAGCACTGTGCAAAAGTCTTGATTCACCCCTCAAAGCCAGACTTTCTTGTCATTTTTAAATCAGTCTTGCAGTAGCAGTTCTCCAAGCTTTCTGAAGGTCTTTTCAAATTCAGTTATTGTAGCTGATCATTTTCAGAGGAATGTTTTTGTTCACTATATTGGAGACAATTTAACAAAGAACGAATTTTAAATTGTGTCTTTGGGTGCTTTGTTACTAACTTTTTGTGAAAACACGTAATTTATTCACATTTCTTTAGTTGAATCCATGGAAAAATGCCAAAGTGTGACAGGCATAAAATAATATTTTTGCACTAACAAGGTGATTCTAGAAGGGCTATTAGCCAGAAACTGGGCAAATCCCAGCATGGTGTGCAATGTGTCCTTAAAGTGAGAAAATTGGACAAGTGGAGGAGAAAAGACGTGACAGGACTAAAAAATAAAAAAACAAACACAACCCCCCGCCCCAAAACAGTCCAAAGCAGATAAATAGTATCTGAAACTCGTGTCCTTAAGAAATAGGGGGAGAAAATCCAGCAAAAACCTGACACATGACCTGAGAGATGCATCTGGATCTTCAGTTGATCCATCTACTACTCACTGAAGCTTCATCCAAAATGGAAGGGTGGCTGTCAGGAAGCCATTCTTAGGGAAGGTTTTACAGAGTCATCTATTTTAATTTGAAATTTTTTATTAAAATTGTTGTCAGTATATACAGAGGATATCACGAGAGAGGTACAACAGTGAGAGTCCACAGACATCTATGAAGCACAGTGGAGGCTTTGGATGGTATGGGACTGTAATACCACCAGTGGTGTTGGGGATCTTGTCAAAATTAATGAAATTATGAACGCAGAAAACTACCATCAGATTTTGATCCACCATGGAATACTGTCTGGAGAGGATCTGAGTCATTTTTAAACACGACAATGATGCCAAACACACTGCCAATGCAGTAAAAAACATACCTGGATTGAAAAACACACACTAGAACACCATCAGTCATAGATCGGCCTCCCCAGAGAAGAGGGTTGGAATTAAGGACGTGACCTCCCAGAAGAACTATTCCTTAAAGAAATTACAAGAAAGCTTGCCCGTGTAAGTTAAGGTTTTGTTAGATAAAATAAAGGGGGTCATACCAAATATTGACTTTCAAGCTGGTTAATAATGTGAACTGTTTTGCCCTATATACATGTTCCATGTATGCTTGCACATGCATGGAAATCATTTTCCCAGCAAAACAAAAAGAAATGAAGAGTGGCTCGAGACTTTTACTCAGTGCTTTTTTTTTAACTTTTCCACAAATAAAAGGGGAAGTAAATCAGCAGTATACTCAACACAAAGAAGTCATGCAGAGGTGTGTGTTTGCCTAAAAATAGAACAAAGCTAGGTGTGGGGCTCTGAAGGACAAATGCAATTCTAATAGATGCTAAAAGACAGGCCTATGAAGACACCAAGCTCTTCTCTTCTTTTCTCTTCTCTTCTCTCCTCTTCTGCAGCCTTGAGTAGTCTGCATGGGCCTTTTTTTATTATATACAAATACATCTTACAAACTTTTAATAGTGCTGCCTTCGTCCTCAGCACAAGGACATCTGTGAGCTGATGGATATCTGAGAAGTGCTTACCCAAATCCCCTGGGTCCTGAACGGAAACAGTCATCGTTCTTGGCTTACATCTGTTCGTTTAAGGAAAAACTGCAAATTTGCAATAATTTAGTCCGCTTGCTGACATATTACTGCATGATAAGCGGGAAACTAAACTGTTGGACCTATGGTTTTTGCATCATTAGAAGTAACAAATGGCTATAATGTAATATTATGGGTTACTCTGACATTTTTTAATTACTTGTTTGTGTGTGCACAAAAAACCCAAAGAGTCTCAACCAAAATAGCTTCTTTTGTTAATCCTCATCAATCCTAAACCTATGTATTTCGAATAATATTTTTAAAAAAAAACAAAAAAAAATAATAAACTCTTTACAGGCTTCTCTTCTATAAGCTGTGGTTATTTGCACTGTTGAGGGATGTTGAGATTATTTTTTGCCACTTTAAAAATGTCTAGATTTAAAAATGATTTAAAAATGATTTAATGTTTAACATGAGTTGTCTACTCAACTGCTCATTAACACAGTTGTCTGATGAGCCAATCACATGGCAGCAACTCAATGTATTTAGGCATGTAGACATGCGACCTGATGAAGTCCAAACTGAGTATCAGAATAGGGTAAAAAAGGTCATTTAAGTGACTTAGGGCCTGGTTGTTTATGCCAGGTGGGCTGGTCTCTAGAGTTAACAGAGAATGGTCTGAAAAAGGAAAATAACATGTGAGAATGGCCAGGTTGCTTAGAGCTGATAGAAAGGCAACGGTAACACAAATAACGGCTTGTTATAACGACAGTATGCAGAAGAGCATCTATGAATGCATCAAACCTTGAACAGATGGACCACAGCAGCAGAAGACCACATTGCGTGCCACTCCTGTCAGCTAAGAACAGGAAAACAAGGCTAGGTTCAATCCAAAAGAGCACCTTTGGGATGTGGTAGAACGGGAGACTGGCATCAAGCATGTGCAGCTGACAAATCTGCAGCACTTGCGTGATCCTATCATGTCATGTACTGAATGACAGTCGACTAAGTAATAAGCTGAATAATTAATGTACTTGAGCTTTAAATGGACCACTACCCATCAGAAAATGCAGCCACCACCGTGTCAGAATGCAGCTGTACTGTATTATAGATAGGACTGCCATTCATGGTGCAAATTGCCTGAGATTGCACTAAGTAATCAATAAGGCATTTTGCTTGCCTAAAAGAAAGGAATTCACCCGCGCAGTGGACATGTTGACTCTGCAGCTTGGTGACACAGCTCTCATTTATTTCTACAGCCCCCCCCCCCACTCCACCCCCTGTTCACTCTTTTTAGCTAATGTGATCAGAGTGTACTTTCCTACAGAGACTTGGAAGAAGAGGCCTGTGGGAAGTCTTCCCTGCTCAGTTGTGTTGTAGGACTGTGTGATATTTATTCAGAATCATCATTTGTTTTCTTGCAGCAGTAGTAAAAGCGTGGGATTGCGTGTGGTTGTTGCTGGCTCTTGGTAATAATAGACTTACTGAAGGCGGAGGATGAGAAAGTATTCAAAGTCCTGTCAGTGGTTCAGGCACAACACAAAAGTACCACCTTCTTACAGTAATACCTATTCTAACACATACACCTATAATCATGACTAAAGGGTTGCTTTGCTGAAAACATCTTCCTTTCATTTTAGAAAATGGACTCCCAACTGAGAATTCCTGTTTTCTGCACTTCTAAAACCCAACTTCAGTGCTATTTGTGATCAGTCACGGCTTCTTTGGGTTATTTGCTTCTGTTGAAAGTTAAGAAAAGGAACATTTTATTCTGTGCAAAGCCAGCTGTGTGAGAAAAAGTCTATCAATTAGGCTTGAAAGTGTTATGTGTGTGGTTTTGTTTAATCAGTCCCACACCTGCAAGAAATGTGGCAACACATCCGAACTGTAAGTGATTCTCTACACTTATTCTTTCTCTTTATCTCACTCGGCTCATTTTTCCTCACCTGAACACCCGTCTAAAATGGATTTTCACCTCTGCTCTCTTTCTCTCATCTCTTTATTTCATTTTTCTTTTTCCTTTTTTTTTTGCATCACTCTCACACCCTCACAGTTGTGTTTATGGCCCATGCTGATTTTATGCCAGTTGGAATCATTTTAATTGCCACCTGTCTCTGTTTTGAAAGACAGGTTTGTGGCACCTGGAGACCCTAGGCCAAAGGCTGTAGCTGTTTCTCTCTGTCACTGACATGCAAACGTGAATATTGGCACCTGCCCAGTGGTGCACATAAGCTAACGGGCTATGCTTTCACGCTGCTGCTTAGCACTCAGATTCGTGTTGATTATAACTCAAGAAATTACAGGGCTGCAGTGTTACTTTTCATGAGTGCCACTTTCACACTATGGCAGCTGTTTGTGTGTTCGTGCAGTGTGTAACGTGTGTTGCACGTATGTCAAAGAGAGCAGCAAGATGAAAGTCTAAAATGTTATTTACAGCCATGCTGGATATGTGGGCATCAGCGCCTCTGCAGCATTCGCTTAATATTCCCTGTGATCTCCTGTCATTTGCTATTTAAGTAGCTGCACTTTTCTTGCTGTTGAATGTGGGAGGAAAACAATGTTACTCGCACTTAAAAGCAGACCCAATGTGCCAGATATTATTGGCTGACTTTCTCTCTGTTGATGAGTAACATATCATTTGAGCTGAGAGAAGCCAAAGATGTCATTTAGAGAAAGTATTGTTCTTGAATGGTCCTCCTGCCTAAAAGCAAAGCATGCGATGTTTGTTGATCGACATAACAGGACCTGGAGAACAGTGACACCTTTGAGAAGAGTTTGTGGGTCTCTTAAGTGGTCATGTCACAGCAAGGTGGCAATTTTCTTGTGAAATGTCATGTTTTTGCTTTCTGGTGAAGTCATTGATTTTTTTTTTTTTAAGCCACAGCAGTGGGGTAGCGTATGGGGAGAGGAGACTTGGCAGACAATGAGACAAGAGATGTAGAACTTGACTCACAACAAAAGGTTCTCAGCAGGCTTCAGACCACCCAAGGACCAACCCTCGTCAGCTGATCATTTGATTTACTTGCCTTTATTCGTCTTACCAGTCGGTCAAAATAACTTTTGTTTACCATTCGTAGAATTTACTACAATTCGAAGTGCTTTATTTATGATTGGCAATAAGAAGAAAGTTCAAACAAACCAAACCAAACCAAGCCAAAAATCGTTTTATTGCGTAGTCAGCAAGAATGAGAAAGTGGTAGAGATTAACTGAAAACACGCTGCCAGCAATTTAACTTGTCAGCATAACACTGCCAGCCATCATATCGGGCATCCTTGTAGTGATTCTGTCTTTACATGGTGCTTCTATGTCCACTAACCAAACAAACCAACCAAATATCCACTGATCAAGACCTAAATGAATGACAACAACTCAGCTATGAAGTGGTATGAATCTCAGAGCGCGGTCAGTGGATACCAAGGTGCATGGTGCGCAGAGGATGCCAACCTTCTGCAGAGTCAATCACTACAGACATCCAAACTTCATGTGGCCTTCAAATTAGATCAAGAACAGTGCGTAGAGAGCTTCATGGAATGGGTTTCCAAGGCTGAGCAGCTGCATCCAAGCGTTACAACATCAAGCACAATACAAAGCGTCGGATGCAGTGGTGAAAAGCACGGCGACTCTTTATTCTAGAAGTCACAAATCAAGCTTCTCTGTCTGGTAATCTGATGGAGGAGTCCGGGTTTGGCAGTTGCCAACTGACTGGTACATGTCTGACTGTGTTGTGACAAGTGTACCGTTTGGTAGATGAGGGATTACGGTGTGGGGTTGTATTTCAGGAGTTGGGCCCGGCTCCTTAGTTCCAGTGAAAGGAACTCTTAATGCTTCAGCCATTTTGGGCTATTTCACAGTCCCAACTTTGTGACACAGTTTGGGAGTGGCCCCTTCCTGTTCCAACATGACTGCACACCAGTGCACAAAGCAAGGTCCATATTGACGTGGATGAGCAAGTTTGGTGTGAAGAACTTGACTGGCTTGACTTGCATGAGTCCTACCTCAACCCCCAGAACACCTTTGGGATGAATTAGAGCAGACACTGTGAGCCAGCCCTTCTCGTCCAACATCATGTCTGACCTCACAAAGGATGGTCAAAAATTCCCATAAACAGGTTCTTAAACCTTGAGGAAAGACTTCCCAGTGTTGAAACTGTTATAGCTGCAAAAGGTGGGCTGACATCATGTTAAACCCTATGAATTAAGAAAGGGATGGCAAAATAGTGTATCTTCAATATAGTCATCTCAATTGCATAGCTCCAACTTCTTTTAAAACGTTCTGTTTGCAAGAGAAAGCCAATCGGAAGACTGTCCTACAGGGAGAGGAGTTTAATCAGGTTGTTTCAGAGTATAAACTGAGGGACTGCCCAGCATAAGATAAATAAGGGTGATTCTGAACGCTAAATAATTAAAAGCCACTCTGGATGAGAGAATAAAAAATATGGAGGTTAAGTGGACATAATAGGTCCTCTTTAACTCTCAAATATCAATCAGTATCATCAGCACATATCCAGTATCAGTCAGGCTGTAACACAAGCAGTTGAAATCCAAGCATACTTCAGTAGTTTTGTGAATCCTGTTTTGCAAATACAGAGTTTTGGAAATGCTTGCCGAGCTTTCTTTTATATAAACCAAACATGAGACCACTGTTGAGTCTGTACCAAGATCACTGACACGGTTGTCTTATTACCAGGTGAGGCTATATGAAGTGATGGATCAACTAGGCTGCTTGCTTCTAATAGACTCTTTAGGTTTTATATGTGTCTTCATCTCCTCTAATGGACTTGGCTGTGACAGGAAGGACACACATTGAGATCTTACTCTGAGATGTGTGCGTTGCGAGCGGAGACCGGAGAGGCAGACTGATGACTCCGAGTCTGTTTACTCGCTGAATGCGAATCACCTCCATGAGATTTCACTTTACTTTATGAGCAAGATCTCCCTCTGCAGTGTGATGGCTGGGTATAAGTGTGTAACTGTGTGACTGTGTGTGTTTAGGGTGGTAGATTTGGATTTGCAGGACGGTCACCTTTGCAGTAAAATCTTTATTGGAAACAGAATGGGCCAACAACCTGCGGTCTGTTGTCCTCGGGCGCAGGTATTTGTGTGCTGCCAAACATTTGAGGGGACGTGCAGTCAGATGACTGGCGAGGTGGGACAGATGTCCAGCCAATCCGAGACTTTGGCAGCTGTGTCTGCGGTTACCAGATGTTCCTATCTTACTAATGTTGCCCCTCTTATTCAGTCACAGTTAGCCTGGGATCTTTTCTATTTCTAACTGTGTTTAGCCAAGAGGCAGTATTTCATGGCGATGTGTTTTTCTCTCTGTGAACGCTGAAGGCAGTGAAGCATTTCCTGCCACTTTTAATGGACTTCTATTCAACTTTCCAGTCCTCATCCACTTTTATAGCGCTGCCTTTTCCCTCTGAAATCCTCATTCACTGACGATTCCTGTCCTCTTTACGCTGTCGGCTCTCTGTTGGCCCTTACATATACCCTCTGCGACATGACTGGTATTTGAATATGAATGTTGCTCTGAGTGGTTTATTTTTAAATATTTCTTTAGCTCAAGTTGTCACGATGTGCAGAAGTGTATGAGCTTTGTTGGTCCCTAAAGGGGATTTGTGGCTCACAGTGCCATCGCCCAACCCTCACCCTCCCTGAGCCCATATGTGCTCAGGATGTTTGTTGTGGTTTTGGGTGAGATTTAATGGCTGGAAGAGTGGAATGGTTTCAGTTTTTTTGGTCTGGGCAAAAATCTGTATGTTGGGCACAAGGGTGTGTTTTCAAGGCCACACAAACACTTCCAGTCTGGCCCCAGGCTCACACCGCACAGGAAGCAAGTTATTGAGTTGTAATACTCAGGTTTACGATAGCTTTTCAATAGATTCCCTGCCCTTACTTACGACTCCTTTCCTTTTAGATTAATATCGCAGCTGCGGTAGAAAAAGCTTTTACAGGATAATGATTATTTCAACAATCACACCTTATGGGATTCAGCAGATGGCTGTTATGGTAAAACAAGTAAAATGGATCCAGTGTAGATAAGTGGGATGAATCAATAGATGTTCTGATAGAAGAATAAATGTGAAGTGATTAAAGTTGGAAAGCTACTGAGCAGTAGAAACATTGACTGTATATCACGGGTGTCAAACATAAAGCCCAGGGGCCAAAATCGGCCCAGCAAAGACTCCAATCTGGACCACAGGACGGCTTTGGGAAATGTGAGGGAAGGCTTAAATTTTGTACTTTTAACTGTATTTTCATAAGTTTCACAGCTTTTTCTGCTAATAAAGACCTCCCCCATTGCCTTTCATATTACACCAAAGTAAAAGATAAACAATTAAATGACAGAAACAAAAATCTTCCTTTTCTCACTATCCACTATAGAAATTTGTTTTGTTTTGTTTTTTTTAACAATGGGTTCAAAGTTTAAAAAAAGAAACCCCAAAAACCAAACAAAAAAACATATTCTGAGAATTAACAAAATCTTTCTTTTTTTAATTAAAGGACAGCCTGGTTATTTTTGTTATAATATCACACATTTAAGTCTTACAGTTTAAGCCCAAAGAGTCATGGCGACACATTTCTTTCATTTACCAGAGCAGCATTTTGCTGTTTTGCGGAAAACCTGAGAATTGTTGAAATTGCACTTCTTTATCTAATACAAAGATGTCTCAGGGATTAAGTGTAGTTAAACTTCTTTACACTGATGGAGTGGAAAGGGGAGTTTAACTTGGCTGGCCCACTCAAGATCAAAGTGGGCTGTATGTGCCCCACATTGTAAAATGATTTTGACATGCCTGCTGTATAGAAAAGATGAAGGTAGCTTCAGGGTCTAAAAACTGAAGTCAATGTGGAACCACAGGGTGACTCGTGTGGTTGCAAAAAGAAGTCTGATTGTATAGAAGTCTTTGAAAAAGCAGCTCTTGACTCCCTTAACTCTTTCCTCACCAGTTTATGATTTCATTCATGAGTGTCATGCTCACCTTATGTCCTCCAGAAGAGCCAAAAATGAGGATAAAATGGGGTTTTCTTTTAGGATGAGTGTACCATGTGATTGAAAACTGACCTCCATAAGAGTGTTCTTTGGTTTCTCAGCCTGATCCACTTCTTTTTCATGACATCTAGCTTTGAAACACCAAGATGCCCACATGCCTAAAGGCTGAGCTCGAGGCTTCGAAGCTAGACTTCACAAGCCAGTGGGTAATGTCACGATGACTGTGTACATCTTTAATAAATAGCCTATGAGTAGAATCAAGTGTATGATTTAGTTTTATTTAATTTTTGTCTTTGCCAAACACATCTACTAAGCTGAGCATAAAGCTTTAACGTTAGTGCATTAAAGTGCAGAAAAACAGGCTTATAAATAGCAAACCACAAAGTCCATTTAACAGCTTCTGCTTGTATCACATGGGAGTTTATCAGAGCACTTAGGAACTTCGTCTTGACTGAGCTCCAAAAAGGCTGCTAAATGGATCTTGCAGTGAAATTGTTTTCCTGTTTGAACTTTTCAAACGATGACTCTGCGCAAATACAAAAGAGCTTCTTTCTTTGTTACAAAGACAATGTCATACCAAACTAACACACACACACACACACACACACACACCCTACAGTATACTTGGCAAACCTTCAGCACATACAAAGCTCTGGTGTGAAATCATGAAATTAGACCTTCATGCTCATGCTCTTCTAGACCCTGTGGACCGACTGAGCTCCGCAATGTCATTCTGAGGAGAAACATGCTACACCTCTGCAGTGGACACACACGGTCCCACTCAGCAGCAAGCCCTCCTTTCTCCCTTTAATTAAACCCTTTGAATTATTCATTGATTTACGCTAAATATAAGTTATATCCTTTCCAGTGTCCATAGAACTAGATGGATGAACATTTTATAGTCATTGCTTACTATAGTCAGATTGGACCTTTGATCACTGTCGTTATCTCCTCTATGACATGTTTTATGACTGTAATTTGAAAAGATTCAAATTGGAAATAAAAACAACAAAGGAAAATATTCTGGATCCCTTTTTCCAGACTTTTTAGTTCCTGCTGCTACCACTTTGATGGTTTTCTGTCACTTATCACAGGCTCCGTCTTAAAACTGGAGTCTCCCATGCTCCCCTTCTTCCTCTCCCCTCTCTTTAATGATGTGCTTGAGTGATGCTAATGAATGGTTCTCACAC
>VUQG01044373.1:38636-65201 GCA_015106755.1 Etia nguti
GCTCCTCAGCCTCTCCCCCTCCATTCTCTTTTTTCTTCTTCTTCTCTCCATCTGCCTGCTTGATCTGTCAGAGAAAGAGATTTCTCTTCTTCGGTTATTAGACTCCCTCAGGGTGATTCTACAGGAAAACTCTGATGACTTCCCTCATTTTTGGGCGGCCTCGTGATATAATGGATGGAAGGTCTGACTATTTCTGGTGGACTGTGCATCGGAGAGGTTCACAGTTGCAGTCAGGAGGGAGTGTTTGGGTAACAGGGTGGATGAGGCACAGTGTGTAGGTGGCCCTGCTGACACATGAAGGTGTGTTTGTGTATAGACGTATAGTTTTGTGCTCTCTTGATGCACGAAGCAGAAGAAGAGCCGTGTGTGATGCTCTGCACCACCATGAGTGATGTCAGGACTGCCAGTTATAATGATCATTTTTAGCAGTGCAAAAATTGTATCTGGACTCATTTGCTAACAAATCAATACCTTTATTCAAAGACTGTTTTATTTATCAAATGCTGAAGTTTATTATCAGGCGAAAACATTTTTAGCAACTTTGATTGAGTTAGAAATTTTCAAATTAAAACACTTTGTAGTCTATTCTGTCACTAGTTTAATAAAACAGGTAAAGCAGGGAGACCTTTCTCGAGTTGTCAAAAAAATTATGGACTGTACATCTATGATATTTGAGTCAATGACGCTCCAATTTTAAAAATAAAATGTTTAAAAATTTATATTAAATTAAAAACAAATCTGAGGATTTCATAAAGATCTCAGAGTGGGTCGTCAAGATATCCATGATGCACAAAATAACTCTGCAAAAGAAATGCACTAGTTAGTATTTCTCCATTAGTGATGAATTAAATTAGTGCTATACAGTTCTCAGAGAAAGCAATTCAGTTGAGATTTCTGCTCATCTTTCATCATCATCTGAACGATCTTTAATTAATTCAGCTTTAAGAAAGGTAAAAGGGGATTGCAACAAATATACTTTTGATCTCAAACTCCTTAAAGTGGGTTTGCACTCCGTTCAGAGCCATTTTCAGTGAAAATGGACATTAATCAGATCATTTAGCTGTAGGATCAAGGAAAATAGACAAGGAAACACATCTGAGTGCACACATGCCAAAAGATCTAGCAGTTTAGTGACATGGGTCACGTAGCTTTAAATAATGCACAATTAAAAATTATAATGTTACTGATCGTGAGTGTGTTCTTTATAAACTCATCATCTTCATCACCTCCTCCCACTTTTAGTTTCTAACTTTCTCATAATTTTAGTTCTTTCCCTCTTTCCCCCTTCTCTCTCTCTGTCTCTCCCAGCTATGAAAACAACCTCAGATAGCCAGCTCTGTTTACTTCATTTATTCTGGCTCCACCCTCTTATTTTTTTTAGCCCTCCCTGCATTCCTTCTGTGCTCTTATGCCGTTTGCTAATCTCATTCTTAATTTTGTTCCCTCATGTTTTGTTATTCTTGATTCTTGTCTTCATTATTCTGTTCCAGTAGTCTGTATCCCCACCCTACTCTACACCCATCCAACCTTTCCTCCCATTATCCACTAAGCTGGCATCAGATGTGCCAGTGTGGATCAGATAATCAAATCTTGGCTTCCGTGCACGCACTGACTGGTACATGTGCACGTGCAGTTAAATAGTTAAAAGGAATGTAGCTGGAAAAACAGTTTGTGGCCCCAGTGCTTTGTTAAGGACTGGCAGACAAACAATTAAACTGCACACTAATTGACTTAGCATAACCCAAGCAGACAAAAGACTTCCTGTTCTATGTTTGACCTTTGAACTCGGTTTGTGACTCCTACCCCCTTCATGCTAGCCACGAGATGAAAGTATGTCATCAGGGATTGTTCTCAGAAAAGATTCATGGTGATTTTGGAATGAACCTCACTTTGGGAGTAGAGTGAAGGGACTGTGGGAAATGGAAAATGAAAGACAGATTCATACGCATCCACACATGAATAACAGTGTTTGGGTTTCATTGGAGAAGATAGGGGTGGATTGACAGAGCTTGCAGAGCAAAGCTTCAACTATGCTGACAAGATATAACAAGAGAGGAGTGGAAGAATTGTTTTCATGTGTTGAGAAAAAGCAGAGGAGGCAGTGTTATCTAAGTCCTTGAAAGCAATTTCCCAGAGCAGAATGAGATATAGATGGAGAGTGAAAGAGAGGGAGGTATGGATAGAAGAGAGAGCTAAATGGGGACAGTGTATGTGCACTTGAGACATCAGGTTCATCTGAGCTTCTCTGTCATATGACCTCTAATCATTATATCCAATGCCAGGAAATTGCAATCCTTTTCCCTCGTTCTGTTTTCTTAATTGGCTGCTCTTCAATCACCGCAAGTGTTACGAGTGGAAACCACATATGAAATATGAGCTTTATGAATCTGGGATCACGCAGACCAGAAGCAAGTCAGCAGTATATTATCTGACATTTGTACCTCATGACCTTGGCTTGGCCTGCTTTCTCTGAAGCCCGGGCCTGAGGAGACAGGCATTATTTGCTCTGGACCTGCGATGGGAATCTGTGCAGAATCTGTTGATGTCCTTAGAGTAAAATAGATAGCGGTGAGGATAAAGTTTCTCTAGCTCAGCTCTATCCCGCAGCATTAGCCTGTGTACACTTGATTGGCGGTGCACTTTTTTTTCTTTATCTCTGTTTATCTGCGATTTATCTGCTTCAGCAAAACCAAAAGAACAAGCGGGTTACTGCTACTCCAGCCTGCCAAAGTCACCGTGTACGTATCTGTACTTACTGCACTTGCAATTCTGTCTCCAAAATAGGAAAGGTTTTTGGGACATGTTGGGAAATAAGCTTATTTACTTTATTGCTGGTAAGGCAGCTTTAAATCTTAACATGATGACAAAACTCTGGGGAGCTGCTGGCAAAAAATAGTTCCAGCATGTATCACCCCACACGGCCCCAACGTCTTGTTTTTACATTCTGGATTTTGTAAGGATTTAACAAATGAGATAAAAGATGCTAATCTGTGAGTTTTAGATGTGCCATTTGGCAGTTTTTGGATATTTTCCACTGAGGTATGCTAGCGTTTCTCCACCTTGTCTGATCCCCCAACTCTGAATAACTCTGCTTCTTGTTCCTGGGTTCTGAGTTCATATAGGTTCTCTCCAGCTTCCTTCCATAGTGCAAACAAATGCATATGTTGAATTTATTGGCCAACCCTGAAATGAATACATCAGAACAAAAGGATTCTTTACCCTCAATAAAAATGAAGCCATAATTTTGTGCAAAATGCAACTGAAATATGTAAAATCAAAGATTTATTTATTCAAACAATTAATAAGTCAGGAAAATGTGCTTGATATAAATTGAATGTATACCAATCAAGTAAATTTGACTTGTTACAACGATTACGTTGTAACGCATGTAACACAATTAAATGGAAAATGTACATATAAATAAATTAAAGTCACCATTTTGGGGAGGATTTATTGTGTGGATGGTTGCTTGTTTGATTTTTTCTAAACTTTAAGTGTATATAAAATATCCTCAGAACTGAGAAGCTGCCTTTAGTGCCGAAAAATGATAAATCACCTCTGCTCATTATAACCCTTAAGTGTTCCATGAATTTGAAAATGGAGACCAGCATCCTATGCTACTGCTTAAACATGACCAATTAAAAGAAAAGCACCCTCATCAACATGTCAGAATTTATTCTCTTCTAGCACCTAATTTTTTTATCTGCAGTCATCTAATTCTACTTGTGTCTCCCTCTGCTCTCCATTATCAGGCTGCTGCTGAGTTTGCTAGGACCCACCTGCCAGAGGCTCTGCGCCAGCAGCTACTGACCTATGAACGGGAGAAAGAGCGAGACAGGGAAAAAGACAAGGAGAAAGATGAAAAAAGGGAGAGGATAAGCCTCTCTTATCCCTCCATCCTGGAGCAGCAGATACTGACGCTGGACAGAGAAATCCTGGAAAAGCTCTCTGCCGCTTACAACGAAGCAGGTGCGTATTTACCCGTTCACGTAACTTCACACATGATACGTTCTGCAAATATGCCAACTTCCTGCCCTTTTTTTGTTGTTGTTTAGATGCTACATTTGTTCAGTAGCTCGCAACTATCAAAATACACGCATACAGTATTTTAGCCTGCATGTGCAACCACAAAACTAAAGAGCATACAGATAACGCAAGATGGAAGCAAAAGGTGTTTTGCTGCAGTGTCCCCTGTAATGCTGCACACAAACTATTTTCTTCTCCACTATTTCATTTGACGGTTGTTGAATAGTGACTGTCAGCACCCCAAGGCCTTGCTTATTCAGCTGTTTAAATACAAGTTGATCTTCACAAGGCTTGTAGTAATTATCTCGGGAGGCATGCAAGGAGAGAGTGGTAATGCGAGAGAGAGAGAGAGAGACAGTGATGGATAGAAAGAGGTAGAATAAGGCTCAGAGGAGTGGATTCATGTGTGTGGTTTTTTTTTTTATTGGTTAAAGCTATACAGTGTAGGGAAATGGAAGCCCAGAACCACAGGCAGAATAAAACGAGAACAATAAATACAAATCAGAAAGACACACAAAGGGTCGATGGCAAAGTCCAATCTGAGTGCAACAAAACAACCTCAGGGAAGAGGAGGAGAAGAAGGAGAACGATGTGGACATATTCATGAACATAAGTGATTTTGTGCGAGTTTCAAAGCAAGTCTTCCTTCTGCGCCGCCTTTATTGGATTATTGAACACAAAGTCAAGAGAGTTTAAATATGGATCGTAAGATTATTTCCTGGTCTCACTGCAGTGACATTCTGCAACCTCAACAATTCAGCATTTCTGTGGGAAGGTCACTTTTCCTTCCAGTGCCCCGGTTAAACTGAAGGTGAGAGAGTAAATGCAGGAGGAACGAGTCTCGAGTAGGTCTTTATTTACAGAATCTGTCTTCACAGTTGTAACTGCAAAGTCTGTATGGACGATGTTCTTCAAGTGCAGTTAATTGCAAAGTTACTGAAAGCAGCTGTAAAGAACTCAAATGGGGCAAGAAGAAAAAAAAAACATGTGGCCTGAATTGATAATTGTAAACATGCATCACAGTTCAAAGCCCGAGCCTCTCACTTGTAATAGAACTGTGAGGTGAGCTGACACTTAAGACGTGTTCATTTGAAGTGGGGGTTTTTGTACGTTTTTGGGGGTGGTGATCATCATGTTCTCAGCTCTTGAGTTATTTTAGCGATGCGGTGACTTCATACAGTTTCTCTGCCCACTTCAGTGCTGATTCAGACAGACCTTCCAGATGCAGCTGAATTACCTGCTTTTGTTTCCGCAATTAAAGCAAAATCCATTTAAACGGTAATCAAGGCCGAGCAGACAAAGCAATTAATGTGTGCGTAGCTAATACACACACTCCATACTCGCCAACCTTCTGTGATGTAAACAGGTGAATTTTTCCTGAGTCATTTGAACACCTCCGGCACCCACATCTGTGTAATATGGATGTTAACTGGAAGTCCTAGACGTGCTGTGGAATATGAAATATAATCCTTTGTTTTATACCGTATGGCGCCTGCATGGACGAGTTTACTCTTTCTGTAACGAGCAGAATGGAGGTCAAATCTGTGAAAAATTAGTTATAGCACGTGGGAATTCTCTCATTCAACCGATGAGATGAAGGTAAAGAGAAAACATGGAGGCTAAATGAAAACCTGCATCAACAGCTGACATGCGATTCACATCTAAGGTGGCGAGGCGGTCACGGGTATAAAAGAGCTCCTGAGAAGGCCTCGCATCCTTCTGTGAATGCTGACATGTGACAAAGGCTGTTAACGAGCTCAATTAAAACCAGAGTTGGAGCGTTCAGTCTGAAGACAACTGATCTTTCCTTCTCAGAGAAGGTTTGGTTTTGCCGCTGAAGTCACCTGCTCTTTGACACTTTATCCTCCACCTCCTTTGCTGCCTCTCCATCTGGAGATAATCATCGGCTTTCTGATCTGTCACTCCCAAAAGGAGCCAAAAGTAAATCTCCTCTCCTGATCCCGCTGCCTTCTTCTGTTCTCAAGCCGACCTGTTGCATTGAGTTTCAAAGATACTTTCCACACCTCCATCAGGTCATATCTTTTTCTTATGCCCCATCCTTCTTTTTGGACAGCACAGCGAGACAGACTGACATGATGCTTATAGATAAACTTGCAATCTCCATTACAATAAATGGGCTCCTGTGTTGTCTAGTTCAGGGATTGAATTTGCTGCGGCATTTGTTGTGGCTTTCTTGCAGGCGTCTCGGGGGAATCTGCCGATCAGGTAATTGTGCATTCTTGTCCTTGTATCTGATTCCACAATCGCATCGTTTAGGGCACGCAGCTCCCTGCTTTCTGTAGTAATCGGGGGGCCTAAATTGAGCTAGCAGGGGAGGGAGAAAGGCAGAATAGAGATACACACTCTCAATTCAGCTCCCCGTCCCCAGGACAACAGCGTATCAGATTTATCCCCCTGTTCATTCATCCCTGTGTTGTTTATCAGCGAACATAAGCGCCTCAAAGAAAGATAAGGAAGATGGGACTTTGATGCAGTGCCCAGGAGCTTAGAGTCTATTATGGAAACAGTCTCCTTAATGCTGTATGGTATTCTGCTTGTACCAATCTTTATGTGGCTGGGTGACATGTCTGCACGCAACAACAGAAAAATTTACTGTTTCGCTTTCAAAACGCCACGCTGACCGGTTAGCCATGTCATCTTAACAAAAAAATAAAGGCGTCTGTCTATTTTACTAAAAAACTATTTAAGTTGGGAATGTAAGATTTAAATATGGGCAGAAATATTATGTGCACCATAGTCTGTCTCTAGGAAGAAGAAAATATGTGTAACAAAAACAAAAGAACTTTTTTGCACAGCAGAAATTAAACATTCATATAGCAACCTCATCCTACATGGCATCATTTGTTCAAACCGTATCACTGCGCAGTATATCACATCCTCTCCAGTTCTGACCTCTAAGAGACACTGTAAGGGTTCCCAGAGGTCACCGGTCTTCATTGATTTTCATCTTCAAATCTCTCGAGAATGAAGCTCCACTTAGTGAAGCACTACTCGTTGTGTTTTTGCTCTCATGTTTATGTTTTTGTGTTTCTTTATTGCCTCATCATTTTATTTTAGTATGTTCAGTGTGCCACACATTCCCCTTCAGGCAAATATTTGTTTAAACCAAGTGTGTTTGGTGCAGTTTTTTGAAAACCCTTCTCCTTCAGTGCATGTGGAACAAGGCTGCGTAAACTGTGGCGGATCCAGTCCTTTTTTTCTTTTACTTTTCGTAATAATGCCAGTTACATATATAAAGTGAGGTCAGACTTGCTTTTTCATCACATCATCCTGAAAATTTTTAATTAAGTGTATTTATTTGCCATAACAAGAAGTCAAATAAGTGTGTCATATTTAAGGTTATACTGCTGTGTCAAACCTAGGCCGTAACCTGACGTGCACCTCCCCAGAAATCTAACTACACATCACCATCGATAGAGACCACCCAGGTTTATATGCAGTAATTTGCTCAAATTTACTCAGTTGGTCTAAGTGGAATGATTTGAAAAGATCATTTGAGCTACGGGGTCATGATCAAAAACTGACCATGAACTTGGTCTGCTATCACATAATACTACAGCTAGAGTGGTTGTTGAAGTTGTCTGAGAATGTCGGCTCTTATAACTTATTTTTGATCATAATCAGACAAAACCCAGCCTCCTGACTGTGTCTGTGCTGCTACTTAAACATAAACAGTTACAGCTGACTAAGTATGACTGATGGCTGTTGTTACTTTAAAAAGCATTTTAACTAAATGTTTGTTCAAACAAAGTCAGTTTGCAGCAGTTTCTTTCAAACTCTGCAGCCACTTTGTTTATGAGGCAGAAGAAGAAGCGGTTTGAATTTTGGTGCCAGTAACTATGAAGGCCAGCAGGGCGTTATGATCCCAACTAATCACTGTGAAGGCTTTTTTGTGCATGTCATCACAACGTCTACCCTCTGACCTGAAACTGATGGATATTTGGTGGCTGCTCGTCACTCTGTGATGTTTAAAGAATGGAGAAAATGATTTCTGGGATTAGGTAAACAAAGTGAGAATAGGACACAACAAAGATTAAAATCTTGTCCGTTATAAGGTTTTACAAATATTCAGGCTAGACAAAAGTAGTTTACACCAGGTGCTTTGACATCAGCTTTTTTTTTGCCAACAATATCTTTTATTGAATAATTGCCCAATCACAGCATTATACATCTGTATAAAGAAGAAAAACAAACAAAAATCATCATGTGAATGGATTATTTATAGGGTACTAGATAATCAGATGCTACCAACATCGAAGTCAGATCAATTCTCTCTAGTTAATTTAAGAGAGGGCCCTAAGGGCTCCGAAAGACCTGATAAAATAAGTGACTTTTTTCTACTGGCAGTGTTGAAGCTAAGGTAGAATACAATTTAAAAGGTCAGCATCAATCAGCTATGTTACAATAATGTTAGGAATGTGTCAACTTTTTGCAAATGAGCCTAAGAGCATGCCATCATATAAGCCCTCTCTCCATGCTTCCAGTCTCTTTACAGCATCTCTTTACAGAAGATTCAGAGGAATCCTCCAATAATACGTGATATAGTCAACCCCCTCCCCGCAGCAGACCTCAAAAATTCCTCTTTCTGTTATGGTCAAAAGGAGGAATAGATTATGAATGATCAGTTTGTAAGTATTTACAAACAGACTGAATGGTAGGAAAAGCTGTGACATCACCTTAACACTGATGAAACCTAGTATCAAACATGTTTGACGGGCCGACGTCAGATATACATCAGTCACACCTCCGTTTTCCTGAACTCAACATGGAGACTTTTTAAAGTAGCTGCTGCCCACTGCAGGACTGTACAACCTTTGGGTAGCTAATAAATTGAAAAAAGATTGTAAGGTTGTTTTGTGTGTGTGTGTGTGTGTGTGTGTGTGTGTGTGTGTGTGTGTGTGTGTGTGTGTGTGTGTGAGACGAATTCGCTGGCACCTTAGAATTCAAGTTTTAAGTCTTTGCAAGATTGATGTTGTTTCTAAAAGAGTTGTTAAGGTCTGTAAGGCCTCGGGGCTTTTTATTTTTTCTGCACCCTCTTGTTTGTGGGAAGGGAAAAGAAACTGGAAGATTAATTATATTAAAGGTTAACTCTGCCAACATTCAGGTCTTAGGGTTTACTACACAAGTTGTATAAAGATCAATTAATGTGAGAGTGCAGCATTACAGAGAAGAAAGCTTTGCTGACTTCTACTCATTTCTGCTGGAGGTGAAACTGAAGTTTTGGCAGATAAGTTGCGTGGAGGGTAAGGTGGGCACTGGGTTTTGACCAAGAAAGGAGAGCCATAAAAAAGACAGCATTTCCCTCCCCTTACCCCCAACTTCTTCCTGTTAAGAGGGAGTTTTTCCTTCCCACTGTCGCCAAAGTGCTTGCTCACAGGGTTTGATCGTGGGGGTTTTCACTGTATTTTTGTAAGGTCTTTACCTTACAAAATAAAGCGCCTTGAGGCGAATGCTGTTTTGATTTGGAACTATGTAAATAACATTGAAGTGAATTGAATGCCTCTGTTTCTGCTGTTTATATTATGCATGCATTCCAGATTTAGGGAAGGAACGTTAAAGCGGATTAAGGTTTGACTTTGAAAACCAAACTTCCTGAACTAGACTAACTAGAAAAGATATGGTCATAGCCCAGTTAAATCAAATCTTCTGCTACTCTCCTATTTTGCCAAGAACGAGAGAGAGTGGAGAAATGATAGGTGGGTTCGGCTTTGCACACTAAAGCCAAAGCTAAATCTTATACAGGGCTCCAGAAAGGCTGGGACTGACCCCGAGGAAGCTGCTGTAGTTATTTAGGGGTGAAAAAAAAATGAATGGAATGAAAATAAAAAGCTGAGACTGTCTGAGAGGCGTGATATGCAAATTCAGAGTGTTGCTCTGACTTTATAAAGCAGGTCGAAATGATGCACATTCTAAAAATAATATACTGCTCTGAATGTTAACAGTGCAAGTCCAAGGAAGTAAGACAGGATGGCAGCTCTTAAGGGATAAAATTACTGTGGGTGTGCTAATGGGCAGGTAGTGTTTTTAGAAAGGCTTTGAAGAAGACAGCGAGGTAGGGCGAGCGCGGTGGTGACAGTCCTGACCCCACATTTTTCACCTAAATGCCAAGCAGTGTATCCATTCGGGTGCTGTGGATACACTTACACTGAACTCTCCAGATGTATTTGAAGGCATAAATAGAGCCTGTCAGAGTTTGCTAACTCAAAGAGTGATTATGTGCAGTGTTGCAAATTGAAGTGAGAGACTAACTGGGGTTAAGATGTTAATGGTATTGGAGTGTTGAAGGTGTGCCTGGCCAAGCTAAGCCCATAATTAGCATGAGCACAGGGTGCATATGGGCCATGGTGCAATTTTAATAGGGAATGCTGAATGTGTGCACTGAGAGGCTGGGCTAATTGGGGAAGGGTGTGCTAGGAAGGCACCTCAGTCCATTATCTCTATCACCATGGGAACTAGATAAGGATAATTAGCTGGACAGCATGGCACAGTGCAGTGGCAGCTATAGGCACGAGGATTAGGGATGCATAACGTGGTGAAACTAATAGAAATAGATTTTTCACGAGGTCTGTGAGATTTACAATTAAGCGGCATCAATTTTCACTTCACTTCACTTCACTTCAGACTAGTTACTTTCCCCCTCCAGTTTCACCCAAATCTTTCCTCAAAGGGGAATAATAAAATCACTGTCCTGCTGAGGAATTGTCTCTGTCCTCCAGCTCTCTGCCCATCTCGCACTTGTTTTATTTCATCTGCATCATGCACTGCAGCCTTTTCTGTACCGTTTCATTGCTCACCAAGCGACTGCGTCAGGTCTGGGACAGAGTAACTGCAAACATAATGGAAGAAGCCTTCATGGGGAAGAGATTTATTTCATCGGGTTCAATGAGAAACAGCTGAAACATAAATTTTCAGTCAGCATCGGCACAAATATGTGAAACTTAAAAGAAAAGTTTGAAATGTTAGTAGGTCATCCACATTCTTGTAGTGGCATTTAAACCTGCTTAGTTTTAAGTCCTTTTTTGCCTCTTTTTTTTACCCTAAAATCCTGATTGTGACTTGACTCTACCCCCTCTCTCTCTGTCCGGGTGGTCCAGAACTTTCTTTTTCCTCTTTTTTTCCCCTTTCCTGTGTCCCTCTCTCTCTGTCCACTTTTGTCTTTGCTCGGTGTGAGCAGATGGCCAAACAGGCAGATCTGTTCTTTCTCTACAGGACTTTGGATCTCATACAATAGGCCACAGATCCTGAGTACATACACTGTTCTGCCTGGCTGGGAAGCTAAACAAAGAGAGGAAGGAGAAAAAGAGTGGAAGAAAGAGAAGTTGCATCAAAGAGTGTTTGAATTGTTTGCACGTGGCCTCACGCGTTTGCCGTTACGCAGGACGGACGTGCGTGCCTTGGAAGAGCGCTGTTTTTTATGCCAGCACTATACTGTAAAACACCGTGTGTCTGTCACTGGATCACTCAAGTTTTCAATTACACATACTAAGGTTTAAGAATGGGGATATAATGAGCTGACATAAATTTATCAGCTGTCACATTGTTTTTAATAAACACTGATTAATAACAGCATGGGATTTTTGAACCACATGAATGCTGTTTCTCCATCACTCTGGTAAAGACAGAAATATCTCAGCAGTTGTTTGATGGACTGCTATGAAATTCATGTCCAGCTACCATGATTATCATCTCCTTGCTTCTCCTCTACCCTTCCCCTCCTTTGTTTCAGGAACTACATGTCTGGTGGCCCTGCTGTCTGATAAGGAGCTGACAGTGGCTAATGTTGGAGACTCACGCGGAGTTCTTTGCGATAAAGACGGCAATGCCATTCCTCTATCGCACGACCACAAACCTTACCAGCTCAAGGAGCGCAAGAGGATTAAGAAGGCCGGTGAGAAAATAGGCTGCGATCCACACCCATAGGCATTTCTCAGGATATTCAGAGCAACAGAAAAGACTTCAGTTAAAACTTGAGGGAGCATCCAAACTCACATTGTTGCTATGAAAGCATGAAATGAGTCTTCTTATGATCAAAGCTAAAAGCCATTACACAGTCCTCCCCCCCTCATACATCTCAGTCTCAGGCTGACATCAAAACCTACTGACTGATAACACTATCTGCTTCTAAAGCAGCATGTTATCAAATCCAGCCAGACGGTGTTCCGTGTTTAAGGTGTATTCGTAGGCACAATTCTCCCTCCAACCCAATCTGCATACTCTCTGCGTGAGAGTTTGATGGCAAATTTCCAGATTAGTCAGTGTGATCAGCGCAAGGATAGCCCACTATCGCCATCTAATGGTCTAATTTGGTACTGAAGATAAAAGATTTTGTTGACTGATAGGAGAAGCATGATTTTAATGGAGAAATTTCCTACATTTTTTTTAGCAGCCTTCAGTGAGAAGTGCACCGAAAGCTTCGATCATAAACTGTTATGTGCAGAATGACTGTTGTACTGATCTCTTCTGAGGAGCCTTTACTCTAACACCAGCCTTAAAACACTGACACTCTCCTGAGGAGAGCTGATGATCTCTTTGCATTATGGAGCATCTGACTGAGTAAATTTATGGTCTGATAATGGAAAAGTAAATTTACTTGAATGCTGTAAATCTTCCCTGTGCATTGTGGATGTAAAAGCCCAACAAGGGGCAAGGGCTGGAAATTAGCAACAGGTATAAACTATAAACAGTTTAATGCTTTGCACTGGAACTACTTCCGACTGCACTGTCACTTTTAAATAAATAAATAAAAATAAAAATATTTTTTAACTCCTAAATGCTAAATCAAGTACCGAACAGCCAATTCACATTTAAGATTTAAGATTAATTTATTTTAAAAAATACATAACACAGTAAATTAGATGTCTTTTCCCCTAAAATTTGCACACTAATAATAAAATATGTTTACATTTATATTAAAGCTTTATAATAATGTTAATTTGGTATATTCATAACAGTCTGTGCTGTTCTGTGGAAAAGTCTTGAGCTGGTCCTCATTCCTTTATATTTTGCTAGGAAATAATAACCAATTTGTATTATCATATTTGTATTTAATCAAAAACTTAAACCTTGCTGGGATTTTTACATTTTTATTAACAAATAAAGGACAGTGACTGCACCGAGAGACAAAAAAGATAAAGAGATTAGAGAGGAAAAAACGGGGGGGAATTTATATATTATAACATCAACAACAACAAAAAAAAGATGTAATAAAGCTTCATGAGCCAAACAAGCTCATTTAGCTGCTGAATTATCCATAAATGGTCCACACTGAGTTTGGTGCCTCCTGAGGGTTAGCGTAACATGCTCTCAGCAATAATGATGCTAAAATACTGAAATTAATGAAAAAAACACAATTCATGGGCTATTTGAATACAAATATAATGATAAATGTTGAAGATCCATTTACAAGCTTAACTTTTAATACCTCACAGCAGCTGAAGAATCAGCAAGGACAGAGAGACCACGTCCTCAGCTAAAATTCCCAGAAAAAGCAAACTTGGACCTTTTTTATTAGTCAGAGTTACACATAATTAGATATTTTATAGCCATGGCCTGAACTTTTAACCTCGGTACTTTTTAAAAATCCTGCTTATGGCCTTGCTCACTGCAAATTCGGAGGTCTTCCTGGCCCAGTATCCAGTAATTTCCAGTATAATTCCCTGTCTGCATATCTGTGGAAGCCATAGGGGACTCACAGCTGTACGTGCAGGATGTGACATGAATTTAAGTGTTTCTAACAAAAACAGTGCTGCGCTGGGTCAGTGGCAAAGAGTCATGTTTGCATTTTCATGTCATTTCTTAGTTGATGAAATTAAATCGACATCCTGCCATTTAATCTATCAGAATATTTTAAATTTTAATGGTTAAGTAGCTATACACGTGTTTGCTTCCCATCTTTGTTTTTGTAATTTCTGCCTTATTATCCTCATACTTCACATTCTTTCTAATATCCCACCCATGCGTCCTCAGGCGGTTTCATCAGTTTCAATGGCTCGTGGCGCGTCCAGGGCATCCTGGCCATGTCCCGCTCTCTGGGCGATTACCCTCTGAAAAACCTCAACGTGGTCATTCCCGATCCTGATGTCATGTCCTTCGACCTGAACAAGCTGCAGCCCGAGTTCATGATCCTGGCGTCGGATGGCCTGTGGGACACCTTCAGCAACGAGGAGGCGGTTCGCTTCATCAGGGAACGACTGGACGAGCCGCACTTTGGCGCCAAGAGCATCGTCCTTCAGTCCTTCTACCGCGGTTGCCCTGACAACATCACCGTCATGGTGGTCAAGTTCAAAGGCAAGGCCAGCGAAAAGTAGACCGCACGTCTTCTGCACACAGTATCTATTTTGTGTCTGAATATAAATAAGATTATACTTAAGATGAAATAAGCGCTTTTTGAGCGAGAACTATTTCTATCACACATATTTACAGCAGTTTGTCCCTCAGTGCATCTGACCCCCACCCCGTCATGGCCCCCTCACCCATTTTACTTTGCAATAAAAGTGGCCCAATAAAAATGTCCTTCATTTAGTCTTAGCCATATCTCTGAGGCACCGTAAAGCGAGCTGGATCACTGTTATGCAAATAATCAGATTAAGCTTTGTGCAGCTGTGGGTTCGACTGTGACCCTGCACATGTGTGTGTGTGTGTGTGTGTGTGTGTGTGTGTGTGTGTGTGTGTGTGTGAGAGAGGTGATAGTCATTGATGTCTCTTTGTGATGAACTTGCACACGCGTCTGACACTAACAGCTGATTCGTTGTCCCGTTGTAATGTCCCTTTTAAATGACAGCATGATGTTTACAGTAATTTCCAAACTATGTCTTTCCCTCACTGTCTCCGTGACCTCCAAGTTCCTTCTTTCAGTTTTCTGACTTCCACCTTGTCTAATTTTATCAGTTAATAAATCTGTTGTTCAGCACGGTGGTGGGTTTTATATGCGACCAACACAAATGAAAACACGTTACTGCTCATACTGTACAGCAATAGCACCAACCACTTTGTTGTATCACACTTGCTGGATGTGGGGAAATCTTCATGTTTTGGCTTGAGTTGTCCCGTTTTCTAATTTTAGATGTTGAGTGTCTTGAATTAAAACGATCGCTAAGAGTTTCTGTTCCACCAAAGCGTTTCACCCTCACGTTTGACCTCCTCTCCTGCCTTTTTTCTGACCCAACTCATCAGGATGTGTGTAACTACTAATAATGTAATAACTGTTGGATAATATTGTAGCTTGTCAAAGTGTAATTAAATGTTTGGAGTAACAACAAAGAAACATCTCATTATGACTAACTGCTAAGTTTTAATTCAAAAGGTTAATGTGTTATCTCATATAATAGCTGACCGTTAACCTGGAGTGGTATGAAGAAGGTAAACGGTTATATCATAATAATAAATGGGAGTTTTAAGCGTTATGTTATGTAGGATTTTATATTACACCCTTTAAAAGACTTATTTCACAGATGTTGACATCCTCTTCCTTTATGTGACTTTTGTTACGTCATCATTTATTACAGTCTACCTGATGAACTTAAACCGACAGCATACAGTTATGTTTTCATCTTTTCATCTCACTAAGGCAAAAGTTGTGGATCTGAATCGCATCGCTTTTGATTTACTCTGAACTTAATCTTAACAAGCCTTTGAATGAGATCAGTTGTCGTTGCCTTATTTTCTAGCTGTTCATATCCTGTTGACGAGTCCGCCGCCAAAACGACTTCTCGGTTTTTCGATGTAACGCAGTCGACCACACGGCGCACAGTGCACGACCTCAGCGTCATCCCTCCTTAAATCAAATGTAGAAAAGCAATGATGAAAACATGTCTCAGAGAGACAAATTGTAAGATGAATGTACATACTGTCCTCGTGTATCACTCCTCCAATGTTTAACACAGCGGGGCGCCTGTTACCTGAGCTGTTTCACTTCAGAGATATATACCCAATGAAACTGTCTGTGCTTTTTTCAGTTCACATTTTTCCTGTAACGTATGTTATGGGATGTTTGTGTGGCATTTGTACTTGTTTTTGTTGGATTTCATAAACTGTAAAAAAGAGAAAATTCAGAAATTTTAAAGTGTAAATCACAAAGGTAAGATTAAAATGATAAAAGATCGCATCATTATTGTGTGTGGAGTTTTTTTTTTTTTTTTTAATTCTGTACAGGTGTAGGTTACAGTACTGTGCAAAAGTCTCGAACCACCTCTTATTTTTTAGTAAAAATAAATGAGAAACAGCAGCACCGGCTTAAGTGCAGACCATTTCTGATGAGTCTTCAGTGAAGCGTAGGTGGATCGACGGAAGGATCAGATGCATCTCTCAGTTCCTGTTTCAGGTCTTTGCTGATTTTTTTCTGTTTCTTAAGGACATGACTTTCAGATACTGTTCATCTGCTACAGTTTTTATTGGACCTGCCACTTCTTTTGTCCTCCACTTGTCCAGTTTCCTCAGATTTCTTTGAAAGATCTCTTTGAAAGGTCTTCAGAGAACCTGGAGAACTGTTGCTGAAGGCCACTTTAAAAAAATTACAAGAAAGTCTGGATCCTTGGAAGAATTTTAAGGAAATGAGGTAAAGACTTTTGCGCTCAGTATGTGATCAAATAGAATTTGATCACATACTAAAATGTGATCAAATTCTATTTTGTGTTTTATTTTCATTATTTAAAAAGAAGCTGCACCAAAATTCGTGCCTTGAAATCAACTGATGATCTCTGACTTTTTGAAAGTTTTAGATTTTAGTCTGTTTATTCCGCCTGCTGGAGGATATCAGAAGATGTTAATTAACATAAGTTGGCATTTGCGGTTTTGTTAGTGCGGGTCAGTTAATTCTGCTGCTGACATTATAAACAAGTCCACAGTTGATTACACCAATTAAACCTGACAGCCACATAAAAGGTCTGTAAAGAGTTGCAACAAACTGTGACATGAAGCCTAAAATGCAGCCAGCAGTCAAGTCAGGAGATCCAATAATAAGTATCCAGAATCACTGGTAATTAAATATGACAAGTAAACTGTGTATTTAATCCTTTTTGTATTCACTAATAAAAACAGGACTCTTTGTTTAATTAAATGCAAGTGTATTTCAGATTAATGTTACATTTTCAGTTTGGCTCAGAGGCTTCTGTAAGCTGCACTTTGACCAAACACATTAGACAAAATTTACCCATCTGACACGGCTATCAAACTTTAGCTGTGATGTCACTGGGATGAGGCCAGCAGTGACCAGCCAGCCAGGAAGTAACACGATCTTCCCCCGTTGTGCCAAACATGGACTTCCTTGCTGCTGCTGTGTATGATGATCCAGGGCAGGTGTGATGTGACTCCACTGACTGTGCTTTGGTAACCGGAGAACTGCATGCTGCCCCACTCAGCTGCACCGTCAACTCAGATATAAATAGCTTTACTGAAAGCTACGCAGGGCCAGAAGGAATCTGGACACAACAGAGGGGAGGGATTACTTGTTCTTCATAAGACAGCAGACACACTAAGTGCACTCAGCGTAGTTTACACAGTTGCACAAAGAGAGAAAGCTCCACAGACACAGACTGCATTCTTAGGACATGGGTATTCACGGATCCAAGCACCAGAAACAAGCACAGGTCCTGATGCTGGGCCTGGATGGATCAGGAAAGACCACGCTGCTTTACAAACTGAAGTACAACGAGAGTGTGGTGACAGTGCCGACTGTGGGTTTCAACGTGGAGACACTGGAGACGGACAGGAGCAGCCCGGCGCTGATTGTGTGGGACGTCGGGGGCCAGAAGAAGATGAGGCCCCACTGGAGGCATCACTATACTGACACAGCTGGAGTGGTGTTTGTGGTGGATAGCAGGGAACTGAAACGGTTGGACGAGGCCCGCAAGGAACTCCATCGGGTAAATAAACTAACGAATATTGCAAGCTTTGATGCTACAATTCTGTTTCCAAAACTGCCTTCAGAAAGAGGAAATGTTGAAAGTATATAGGCTATTTATGAGCAGGGATTTGTGGCACTACAACTAGTTTTGAATCTAGCAACTTAAGAAACTTTAAGGCACAGTATTTAAACTTCTGATGAAGTAATTTGAAGGCATTGTTTTTGTGGACAAAACAATAAAACATGCAAATTAATCTTACAGGTGCTTTATTTTGTGTTCCTGTTTATATCTTTAATAAATTATCTATCACACATTATAATGTAGTTGTAAGAGGGTGTTTTTTTAATATGTTCATATGTTAAAGTTATTAACAGGTATCATCATTAGGAATACCAGTTTAAAGCCTTCAAAAAACACCTTATAATTGTTGATAAATGCATAATAAACGCTAAGATATTCTTGTAATTTTAATTTTAATGTGTTGTAAACCATATAGTTACAGTAAAATCTAGAAGCAAGCACAAAATTCAGGCTTTTCTAAAGAGTTTGCAGTGCCGACTCTCACTGTGTTCTCCGCTTACCAGGTTCTGAGGTACGAGAGTCTCAGGGAAGTTCCTCTCTTGGTCCTTGCCAACAAACAGGACCTACCCGGAGCTCTGAGTCCAGAGGAGCTTTGCCTGAAACTTGATTTGAGAAAAGTGTGCGAAGGCAGGGCCTGGTACATCCAGCCGTGCTCGGCCACAACTGGGATGGGACTCGAGGAAGGTTTCAGGAGGATAGTGTATCTCATGAAGACCCCACTGAAACGGACTCAAGAGGACATTAAGGTGAAGATGAGGTCTAAAGGCTTCAGTGTCACGGCTATGAAAAAAGCCTTGGTCTGTGGCAGCTGATGGATGAAGACTTTCTTTAGTTTTATTCATGCGCTGTGCAGGATTTCCCCCTGCCTGCCTCTGCAACACATCACCGAACGGCCTAACTGAGTCACGGTCAGAGGGCAATAGTCAGAGATAAGAGTGCGTATCGCACGCAGTCACAATCCGACCACTAGTATTCTGTGAAAAATCTTGGATTAGCAGATTATTATTGGGAAAACAGTCTCAAGCCTGATAATACATAAAAAAGCTGATAGCAGTTGGTGGTTGTGCAAGTTTTCTCGGCTCAGCTGTGCACTTAACACGTTTGTCTAATTTAATCTGTTATTTGTGTTTTTGTTATTGTCACAATATTAAAATATTTAAAGTTAGTGGTAGATTATCTTCAGGGACACAAATGTGAATACAAATCATATCTACTGTATATCTAAGGTTTGAATTGTGTATTTTCATTTGTCTTGTTTTTTTTTTTTTTATTAAATAAAGTGTTTGAATCAGGCAGTTTTGATCAGATGAGCTGGAAAAGTGGTACTGCAGTAGTGCAAAGTGAGCATGGATGTGAATGTGATTGGGAACATTTTTCTGTCTTAGCGTAGCCAATGACAGCAGGAATAGCCTCCAAAGTCTCGGTTTTTGGTTTTGCCTTTCAGGATGTGTTCACATTTTTCTAAATTTTCTGTTAATTCTAAGTTAAGTTAATTCTAGAGAAATATAATAGTTAAATAATTGAAATGAAATCCCGTCACAAACCGTATCACAAACTCGTGACTTCTTGGTGCCAAAGGTTGCACAACCAGTTATTAGGGTTGGGGGGAATTACTTTTTCACACAGGGCCGGGTAGGTTTGGATAGCTTTGTTCCCTCAATAAAAGAAATCATCATTTATAAACTGCATTTTGTATTTACTCAGGTTGTGTTTGACTAATATTAAAAATTGTTTGATGATCTGAAACATGGGTATTACTTTACAGCAGGAAGGTCCTGGGTTTGAATCTTGCCTGTGGCTTCCTCCCACAGTCCAAAGATATATATGTTAGGTTGGTGATTTTAAATTGAGCGTAGGTGTTAATGTGAGTGTGAATGGTTGTCTACCTAGCTCTCTCTGTTAGCACTGGGTTGCCAATCTGTTCCTCTGTCCAGTGTGTACCCTGCCTCTCATGACCCTGAATTCATCACCCTGAACTGGTTAAGCAGAAGAAAATGGATGATCTGAAACATGTAAGTGTGCCAAATACTTTTTCACAGTACAGACAGGAGAAACTCTCCTTTAACTTTAAGTTTAACTACATGTTTATTCCCTGAGACATCTAATTTGAAGAAAAGAAACTACAATTTCAGTAACACATCTCGGGTTTTCTACATAACAAAGAAGTGCTGCTGTAGAAAAAGAAAAATCTGTCAGCACCACACTTTGGGCTTAAATTGTAACAAATTAATGTGTAAAATTATGAGAAAAGTTCTGGTATCTCATTTCCCAGAGTATTTTTAATTTTAAAATGAAGTCTTTGTAAATTTGTATCCATCCATTCATCCCAACAAATTTCTATAATACATATAGTAAAAAAAAAAGTTGATTTATTACTCAGTTACTTTAGCGTTGTATAATTGGCCTTGAGGAGGTATTCAATAGTAGAAAAAGCTGTAAATGTTATGAAAATTACGTTAAAAGTGAAAAATGTTTGCCCTCCACAATTTTTAAAGCCCTCCAGTGGTTGGATTTGGACTCTTCACCGGACCTAAGTTTTTTCTGTTCAGTATATATTATTATTATTTAGTGTTTATTTTTGAATAGGGTATTTTTAAATGGACTTTCTAAAATGTTTATTTCATTTATTTTTTTAAGTTTATTTAATTTTATTTCCGACAATAAAATATCTTTTTATTTATTTATTTTGATTTATTAGTTGGCGCTAACACTGTGTGCAGTTCGTGAATGTACCTCTCTCTGTCGGTGCATACATATAAATATAAATTAGATATAATGATTAAGTAACTTGTAGTGAGCCCTGCACCAATGAGCGTGTCGGGGAATTCCCCACCCTTCCGCTACGCCAGATCGAGGCTGCCCTCCACCACCGGCATTCCCAGTATGCACCGCGGACTGAGCTGCGAAAAATAGTCCGCTAACGAAAGGCTGAGAAAAGGGAACCAGAAAAGGGGTAGCTCACAGCTAAATCCACGAGTTCATCTGTATTTAACGTAACCAGAACCGATAACATGGCTGACAACGAGAAACTGGACAACCAGCGGCTGAAGAATTTCAAGAATAAAGGCCGTGATTTGGAGGTAAAAGTTGTGCCGATCGGTGTCGAGGATCTCTCTTTTCCACAGCGTCCGCCGCTCTGTTTGCCTCCAGCTTCGCCGCTCCGCTTCCCTGTGACGTCGTTTCTAATTTCCACCGATGGGAACTTTGTACCTAGAGCCGCGGCCAGGGTCTTTACCTAAACCTAATTTTAAATATTTGGCCGGGGCCGGACGACTCCCTGTCGGGTCTCGCTGGTTTCGTTAACCCATGGGCCGCTTTGGCTATAAAACGCGACAGAAACGCTAGCCAGAGTTCATCTGCTAGCCCGCTGCTAGCCAGGCCCACGGGGTACATGCTAGTTCAACTAAAGACCATCACTCCCCCCCGCCCCCCCCCGATAGGTTTAGCTCTGCGTGTTAGTCACCGTCTCGTCGAAAAGTTCATACAGATGGCTTTCGTGCTGTTCTTTAGAACTATTTAATTTATTGCTAAGACAACATGGCGGCATCTTATCGTTATTTTGATACTGCAGTTAGCTAGCCTTTGCTAGCTTGGTGATTGGGGTTTGATGGTGGTACTGCTGGCTGCAGTTCCACCCATCCCCCGTCTTTATAATCAAAAACAATGGCGGAAACCAGTTAGGTTCTTTATTGGCCGATCACCTGGGTGTTTTAATCAAAGCTTGGAGTTGATTTTCTGTTTGTTTCAATTTTTGTATTTCGTGAATGCTAACGTTACACGTTACGTGAAAACAGCGCGCATAGCTAAGATAACATGATTACATGAGCCGCACATCAAAGCTACACGTTAGCTAACGTCGGATCGATAAGTTACCAGGGGAGTTAGAGTCGGGTCAGAGTGTCAGTGTTTCACTAACGTTACCCGGCGCTGATATTGTTTTCAGGCGGGCTTAAGTTAAGATGTATAAGCAGGATATACTCATACATCCTGTTTGACAAGTCTGTGGCGCGGTAGGCCTCCGGACACGAGCTGTCTCGCCTCACAACCTGCTGAAAACTTAAGTTACAAAAGCACGGTGCAGGTTTGTTATTGACGAACACACGATTTCACGAGCAGCAACCACAACTTATTTTAGTAACTTATTTACTGTCTGCAGTATGTCTCTTCCGCGTAGTACAGCTACTGTCGTTTGATTAAAAAATCCTACATTAAAATGTCTCATTATGAAGATTTTAAATAAAACCCCGCGAGCTCTCAGTCATTACTTTACTATGAAGAAATTGCTCTCCCAAGTCTTGGCCATCAGAGGACAGAAAGTAAACATTATAACTGATGCACTATTCAACTTTTCTCCAAAACCTTCCTCTTTTAGCTTTTCTCCATAAACAATGAGTGAGAGGAGGTTTATGCAGACTACAGTGCATTTCTTACAAATTATGCAGTCCATGAATGTCAATAAAGTATTGCAGATTTGATCACAATGCAGTACAACACAACATCACAAATATTAATTACCTTTTGCAGAACTGCAGTGGCTTCATATGATGATAAAATGTTGGTTAAGTGTACCTCATCATGTTTGTTCCTTATAGGGAAGTTCATTAATAAAATAAGGTATTTGTCAAAGAATAGAAGAGTTAGCTGTGTTGTTAGGGTCTTAAAGCTAAGTAATATTAGGCCAGTCTCTCATTTGTAGTGTGTCGTATGACTGACTGCATATCAGCTTGGGTCACTTAGAGTGGGCCTGGATTGGAGACAGTGGCCAAATTTGAACTGATTGAAGACAGTATGGGCTAATTGAAGCTCTGCTTTTGTATAATCTTTCCTCACAGACTATGAGAAGACAGAGGACTGAAGTAGTGGTGGAACTCAGAAAGGTAATCACATTTGTATTTGTTTTTTAATATATATTTTACCACCAATTTCAAACACTTCAATAACTTTAAGTTACATTATGTTGTGTTCTGGTCTTTTATCTGAAAATCTGTGTGACATAGTATCTATGCTAAGTTTCCAATTTACTTATGATGAAATTCTGAATGAGCTTAGATGAAGTATTATTTCTACTCCCTCTACCACAGAACAAAAGAGATGAGCATCTTCTGAAGAGGAGAAATGTTCCCCACGAGGACATCTGTGAGGACTCTGATGTTGACGGAGATTTCAGATCGGTATGTTTTGAGTCTTCCGCTCAAGTCTCCTGTCATTAGGAAGTCAAGTAAACATCTTTTTAGTTTTTGTGGGGGTTTTTAAAGGTGGGGTGTTGTCCAAGCAGGGGGAATGACAGTCTGGCAGGACGGTAGTCGTGACTGTTTGTTCCAGGGGTTTTTCCACATGCGGTTCATCACAGTGATGAAATACTCCAGAGGTTTAGGACCTGCTGACATCTTGTTCATGTGATGCTGCCTCTTTGGCTCTCTGTTCTTTACGTCAGCTCGGTGTGGCATTAGTGTGAAAAAACATGCAGTTTGTAGCTGTGTGCTTGTTGATGGCTTCTTCCCGAAGGAAGATGCTCACTTGGTAGAATGTGTTCAACGTACCTTATTTTCAGATATTTAGTGGGCTTTTTTTCTGAACACTAATGCCACATTTTTTTTTTATTATGCTAACTGTGCAGTGAACACCTATTCTGTTTCCTAAAATGCATTCTAGGTAAGAAAAAGCAACATAAGTAATATAAGTAGTACTGTTTCAGCTGCCCCAAAATCTTTTTGCTTTTTTTCCCCAAGTGTCTCAGACCTGACTTTATATGCTTTTTAATCTTCAGGTAGGGGTTGGGGTCAATTTAAATAATGTGTAAATGCATGCACAGTCAAGTTAATCAGTGAAAAAAAAATGTCATGGCATTGCAGCCTTTGAAATGACCTACATCCTTTTACTCTGTAACTGACCCATTTCAAGTGGTACAGTGTTTTTGTTGGGCGATACACTAGCTGTTTGCATTTAGCTATGATTTTTTTTTAAATTCAAAATACTCATCACTTTCTGAAGTGATGACAAGGAGGCAGAGAGGGCCTATCTAGACATTTCATGGTTGATTTACAGAAACCTCATCAGCCCACTTCAGTCACTATGGCTGTGTTTTAATAATGTTACTTCCACACAACAAAGGAGCTCCGAGACACAGGTGACCAACAAAGCCACCTTCCTTAAATGTAAAGGGTCAGCCGATAACAAGAATATTGCTCTACCTTAAATCTTTGCTGCTTTCATCAGTCGGCCTTGAGCACAGTGCGGGCCGTCTCTTCAGAGAAACAAAGTCAAGTCTTTTTCTCTCACTGGACAGCCCTGAAATCTCATTAAACACAGAAGACATCAGGCATTTCAGGGTGTACCTTATTTTCAGCGACATATTTTTCTTACCATATGTCACAAGGTGCTTTTGTGGATCTGCATGAAGTTAGATCGTCAGTTTTAAACCTTACGCCCTGAGAAGCTTGAAGCTAATCTGTAATTGTCTCAGTAGCCGTCTTGTAGTATATGCAGTGTTAGCTCACGCTTCATGTTTTGTGCTAACGGCGTCACACAAAATGGATCCATCAGGGATCCTGCCATCATGTCTCTGGGTTTGGTGGCATCGCTGGGTTAAAATGGCCACTCAGCAGTTCAAAATTGCAATCACTCCGACTACCTCATAGTGTTGAGAAGGCTAACTCGGAGCGAGCTGCGTAGCAGTAGATCAACAATGACATGCTGCTCTGACTCACTGCAAAACATTAGACTGCCCTTTGTGAAAGTCTGCTTTAAATACTCATCACACCTCTGATGGTGGTGTTTTAAGGTTTATTTAGTTGTTTCCTTAAGGATGCTTTTTGTTAGCTTCTGCAAAATAAGTAGTTTGGACCTTACGACTAAATCCTCTCTTTCCCTCAGCTTTTCCTTTCATTATTCTTGTCTCAAGTATTTTTAATATCTCTAGGTTGGAGTTGCCTCTTTAATCATCTGCCCAGATATGGAATGTAAATACAACATCATAAATCTGCTTCACACAGAGATGCGTTAGGATATTTTTTTTCTGGTTTCCACTCGTGCTGCAAAAATTAATCAGAGGTATCTTCCAATAAGCTCAGTCACTCAGGGCCTACGTTTGACTCTGAACTTCACGTAGGGGGCACTGGGTGAGGGTGCCAATTGGCATTTTGTCGTGGTGAATGCCAGCCTGCACGTCCAGCTCGCTGACTGTTACTCCGTAACACCAGACTGGTTCAAGCAAGACTCCGGACAGCATTTCTCAATCCCCCAGCCTCCTCTCACTGTATCAGCTGGTGCTTTGGACTCTTTCCTGTCTAATAGTTTTCACATATAAAAACAAGAAGCTAACAGATGGCTGGTCGCTGTCCTTCTGATAACTCACTACATGCCTTTAATAGTGCTGGTTTTTTTTCACACTTTGGATTTAAAATGTTTTTATTCTGTTACACATCCTGTATTTTTTACTTTTGGGTTTACATGTTTAACAGAGTCCTAATCTTTCTGAAATCTTCTTCTTCAGCAAAACACCTCTCTTGAAGCAATAGTACAAGTAAGTGCCCGTTATTTCCTAAGCTTTCTACGTTGATTTGAATGATTCATTAAAAATAACAACTGTCCATTAAAGTCTGGTTAATGTTTTATAATATACTCTAACTAAAAATATTTTTGAAAACACACATTGTTGCTATATTAAATATGTTGATTGTTGTACAGTGCATGATTTGGTTGCATTTTCTTTTTCTTTTTTTAGAATGCTACCAGTGATAACCAGGGCGTCCAGCTGAGCGCTGTCCAGGCCGCCAGGTAAAAACAAACACCCACTCTTAGCCTACCTCAGGACTGACCCTGATAACTATTATTTTTTTGTCTTTTACATTAGCGGCATCATGTTGCAAATAGAAACCACTGCAGATCAACATCTACAAAAAAAAAAAATGCCATACCCTACTACTGTTTGTGCAGTTTTCACAATAAGTGAATTTTACCGATGCTTCAACAAACAAGTGTTAGTAACAGTCGCTTTTATTCACACCTGGGTCACAAGTGTGCGCGCAAGCTGCTGATTCTGCGCCGTACATCACAGCTCTGTCTCGGCGGGCTTTCTGGTTGAAATTCCTGGTTCTACAACTTCAGTGTTTTCGTTTTCTGGGGGGGAGTGGGGTTTTTTTTTTTTCTTTTTTTTTTTTTCAGCTTTGCTTAAGAGATGCGATTTAAGAATAAATCAGCTCTGTCTAATTAATGGACATTGTAAATGGCACTGCTGAAACAAATTCACGTGCCAGGATTTTTTTTTTTTATTTGTTTGCTCTGTGCTACATGTGCTGGGAAATGCATCGATTTTGTTTTCAGTTTTGTTTTTGGCTTTCAACTAATATGAAAACAAGGTGATAAGATATCGAGATAAAATTGTTACGGTGCCACGTTCTGTTTCACAATACTGCTTTTCAGTTTCGCTACAAATCCACAGCACCATGTGCTGTTACAGGCGTGAGAACTGTGAAGCGTTTAATTCAGCTTGCATTAACTGTTTTCTTAAAAGATCAAAGAAATTCACTCTTAAAATGGCACCTCCCCCCCCCCCCCCCTTTTTTTTTTTAAAAACAAAACAAAAAACAAAATAAAC
>VUQG01044373.1:84719-120225 GCA_015106755.1 Etia nguti
CCCACCCCAACCAAAAAAAAAAAAAACACACAACCCCCCCCCCCCCCCCACTAAGTACACAAACTGACACAACAGAAGTAACTTTTTACATTTTATCCACATCATCTCCCTCCTTATCAGTTTGTCGTCAACAGTATTTTAAAAAAAACCCATAATAATAATAAAAAAAAATGTGTGTATTACAGTTATTGTCTGGTAATGAACTACTGTCAGACAAAACACTTGCAACTCATTTTAAAAGGCAAATGTATATCCCTGGTGTCCTACCTGACTATTCTTTTTCTGTCGTGAGGGTAAAAAAAAAAAAAAAAGAAAGAAAGAAAGAAAAACTGATTTGACACGGCTCATAAATACTACTTGTTAAAACAACAGTAATCCCGGCACTGCTGCACTCTGAGGCCGTCAATCACATTAATATGGCGCGTCTGTACAGTCAAATCTCATACTTTGCATATTACAGAGTGAACTTCAAGGTTAGAAACTTGGCTCGGATCTTAGAATAAAATCTACTGTGGTTAGATACAGTGCTACCCAAACACAGATTCACTTAAATTGCAGTCACAACGGCTTCTAAAAGATTAAAATCTCTTTCATACACCAAGTGTGTAACTGTGGTGGTAGGTTCATTTGTCTAAGTAAATGTTTTTGGCTTTCAGACCTGCTTCAGTGTGTCAGTTCATAAGCTCCCACTTTGTTCGTAATCGACTCAACAGCTTGTCATGCCAGACAAACCACATCACACACGGACCAAGAGTGTGTTTTTGCTACAGTGCACTGCCAGGCTGTCCTGCCTACATGATCAATCTTAATGTTCCAGCCACAGACACCAAAGACTAGACGCCCAACACACACACACCACTGCCACAACACTGATTAATTCAAAGAAACCAATGACAACAACAGGAGACAGGAATTTAGTGACAGAAACCTAACGCTACTTACATGTGATATTAGTATTGAATATTCGTAAGAAAAAAGAACAAAGGAAGAACAAAATAAACTACATTTAAAAAAATAGTTCCCAGTCTCTCAGAAGCAGCTGATTCAATACAAAAACTTACATGAAGCCATGGAAAAAAAAGAAAGACTTTTATACTATGAAAGTTACAGGACCTTTAGGTCCATCAGGCAGGATTTTGGTAAAATTTGGTGGCAGTCTTCAGCCCTCAAAATGTCATGTGGCCATCTATGGTACTTATGAAGTTATAGAGGCTCAAAAAGTGCCAAAATTTAAACCCACTCCTGTGTATTCTGCACGCTCCTAACTCTGAAAATTTTCAATATTTATTATAATAAAGTTCCTGTAAAAAAACAAATAAACAAAAAACAATCAGCTGATTCTGAGGGGGTCAGGTGGGAGGTACTGAATGGAATCAACCATCTGTCCAGCTGCATGGATAATTCAGAATATTCCTGCATATTGTAATATTACTGAGGGGAATGATATCAGGTACAGATAACTTAGAAAAAGAACATAAAAGTATTTGACCTGTTATGTACGAGCAGAGACTCATACACATATCAGAATTATGAATAACAGGCTTTACAGTGATTTCACCAGTAGCAAATGACTGTGTAGCCACTCGCCTGGCTGAAACCACGAGTCTACGGTCAGTGCATGCACATGTAAATGAGTTTAAACAAGCATCATTTCCTCACCGGCCAGCTGTCTTTATGGCCACTTGGGCTTTGGTTATGGTAGAGGAGCACTCATCTAGCTCCTTGTTGATCTTGTCAAGCTTGTCCTGCTGAGCTTTAAGCTTGTGGCTGTTGATGTCTACAATCAGATTGTGGAGCCTTTTCACCTCATTTTCCACCTTCCCAGCCTTACTGGATGCTGCCTCATAGTCTGATAGAACAAACAGGAACAGCATATAGGAGAAGAAACAAGAGTGAGATATTTGTATTGATAGATTTAGAAGGATTCAATAAACACATTTTCAAGAATTTATTTAGTGTATACACAAAAGCTAATCTGGTTATTAAGAGCAATAATGTGGCAAGATTTTTTAAAACAAAATTACACTACTAAGTCATTTTTTTTTTTAAAAACATCTCAAGAGAGTGAACATTACCATATTTAAATGATTAACAAGAGTATTTCTCTTTAGTGTTTACAGGACATTACCTTTTTTGAAGGCCTCCAGGCTCTTCTCCATCTGTTTCTGTTTGGCCTTGTCTGGGGCAGCTGCCAGCACATTGGCTTCAAGTTCCTTGATCTGAAGTTTCAAGTGAGTCTCTTGGTCAGCTAAACTCTGAAAGAAGGAAAGAAATAATTCAGACTTGCAAATACAAAAAAAATATTTTAATCAGTCAAAACTGTCCCATTTGATGCCTTATGAATAGCAGGGGTTATTAATTAGATCAAAAACACAGCCAAATGAGTGTGAGAGAAGCAGAATGAATGAAAACTATGTACAGTCATGCTGTTGGTGTATTTTTCCAGGGTGTTCTTCATGTCCCGGAGCTGTGGCCGCAGGCGCTGGATGTTCTCTTCTAGCTGCAGCTTTCTCTCTTGGCATCCCTGCAGCTTCGACACTTTCTCATTTAGCTTGCTCTCCATGCGGTCAAGCTGCAGAAAACAAATGAAAATCATCACGTCCTATACACAAATGCCTAGTTGTGATTATGTTCTCTACTATCCATCACTCCTGGGAAATGTGTATAAAGTAAAATTTCATGGCAAGAATTATTATTTTGAAAGTTCACATCACTCATGTGGATTAAGGAATAGTTATTCACTCTGAAAGGAGACCTTTCAGAGTGAATAACTAAGAACTCCAAGCTCGTGTCTTGCAGTTTTTCTCTGCAGTTGTGGTTTGTAATAAACACTAAACAGACAGTCTGACAGATACAGTAGCCTGGTGACTAAAAATGGACTCAAAGATAATGTTTCACTTTAACGACCAGTTAGTTCGAAACCAAGAGAGAGTTTCACACACTTTTAAATGAAGGTTTTTTTGAATTTTCACATTGCATTTTGTGGTGCCCATTATTGTTAATACTTGTGCAACTAGTACTGAATAATTCAACCAAAGCTTAGGCACCATCTGCTCTCATGGTCCAGATGTATCTGTGGACCATTTGGTTGCAGAGGCAAAAATCATGTATGCATGAATTTACTTGGTTTGCAGGAAATGCAACTGTTACTTTAAAATAGATTTAGCTATGTTCAATTAAAATACAATTTGTATTAAACATTATAGCTTAAAACAACTTACTTACCTCCACCTGGGAGACTTCAGTGCCAATTGAAGAGCCCATTCTGCCCTTCATGACTCTTCCTCCTCCAGTCATGGTTCCTGTGAAACATTGGAAAATTGTTCAAGCTTTTTAAAAACTTTAACCAAATGATCTGATTGAGAGGGTCATAAGTACATATATTTTTTTTAATGCATGCAAGATAGACAGAAAAGATAAATCACCCACCAGCCATCTCTATTATCTCTCCCTTCAGGGTGACCACTCTCCAGCGTTTGTCTTTTTGGTAGGCTATCCTTGTGGCCTGCTCTAAGTTTTGGGCCACCAGCGTGTCCCTCAGGGCAAAGTAGAAAGCTGGTCGCACACTGTCATCATTCACTCGCACCATGTCAAAAAGACGAGGGCTGTCTTCTGGGGTGCGAATGGGAGCCATGCTCTTCTCCCATACTTTCATCTGTGCAAAGGAAGTTAAGAGGAATGAGAAGGAGCAGCAAGATATTGAGGCCATCTGAAGGCACAATATTTCACAGAAAATATAACTGAAGTCTTTAAGACTTAAAAATCATATTTCGCCTGACTGAAGTTCTTTAAAACCTTCATATTTACCTTGTCAAGACCAATGAAGGTAGCAACCCCAATGTTCTGTTCTTTTAGGAATGTGACGCATTTCTGAGCCGTGTCAATGGTATCAACTACAATGTTGTCCAGAGCACCACAGCTAGATGAAATGGCCACATCATACTTCTCATCTATGGCTCCCAGGTCTCCCTACAGGCATAAATATATTTGGAATCATCAATCAATAGAAACAAGCAAAGGAAAGTTGTTGAGTTCTGCCATTTTTGTTTGTATTTTCTTTACCAATCGTCCATAGATGCCAGGGATTCTGCCACTTTTCTTCTGCTGCATGAGGGCATCCAGGACTTTTCCACGACTGCGGTTGGAGGAAAGGGAGCTCTTGGCTTCATCTACCTTCTGCCTCAATTCTCTCACCACCTCCCTTGTCTCATTATCAGTCTTCATCAGCTGCTCCAACTCTTCCTCATCCTGCAGAGAAACAGAAGAAGGCAAAAACTCAAAATACATGGTGGCATTATCAACAACATCATGAGAACAACTGAATCTGTAGTGGTTTTAACACAAATTATCCACAAAATGTTATCTAACTGACAGTGCTTATGTTTTGGTCTACCTTCTTTAGCTCCCGTTCTCTTTCAGGTATTTTGATCTCTAGGTCTTTGATGGTGGCACGGCGCTCCCGCAGTGTGTCAGAGGTCGTCTGCAGTGTCTGCTTGGCTGTGCTGAGCTGTGTCAGAGCTGTGTTGTGGCGGCTAAGGTAGATGTCAAGCTCCGACTGAGCGAGGTCCATACGAGAACGGGTCTCATTCACAGCCTTGTTGAGCTCCATGAGCTCCTTCTCTTTTTTCTGGATTATACAAGGAGAGAGATTAGTTTTAAAAACAAAACAAAGTTGAGCACACACCTAAAACCATGATGTACACACATACCTCCTTGTCCTGCTGCAAGCCACTGGTCTCTTCCTTCAAACTCTCCATCACATCTTTAAGTTTTTCTTCTTCTTTCACCTTCTGCTGCTCCAGTTCTTCTTTGCGAGCTGTTGCCTCAGAGATGGCCTTTTCACTGGTGGCTGGTATACCACGCACTTCCTCCAGCTGAAAGATGAGCCAGACAGGACAATGTACAAAAAGCATATGAGATGTGTCCAACTCCAAAATCTAAGCAACAGTTGCTACATTCCCTTCCTCCCTCCAGGTTAACTTAACAACATCAGTAGTACACACTTTTACCACCCACCGAGAAACAGCTGTTTACTTCCTAAATTAGAAAAGATAAAACAAGAGAAGAGTGTGGGAGACAGGAGGTGTAAGTTTGTTGGTTTTTTTTTTTTTTGACAGCGACAGTTACAAAGAAACTGTGCTACGCATCCAGACACAGGCCAAAACACACAACTGTAATCAACTATAAACACATATTCAGGACTGAGCAAGCTCTGGTTAAGACTGGCACAACAATCTGCCACTTGGCAGGGCTGAAACAAGCCAAGGAGTGGTGCGTGTGTGTATAGTCTATGTTTTGTAGGGTTAACTGCGGGTGAAATGTGAATGTAGCTGCTGGGAGCGTTACACAAGCCAGGCCATAGTTGACTACCATACAGCAGAACACTGCTCCCCAGAGGTCTGCCTGCCTCTGCCCAGCTCCCCCTCTGACCAAGATGTTTCCAGAGCACAGCCATTGTAGGTGGAGCAGATTGGCTTTTAGAGCAGAGGGAAATGAGACTCTGACAGTCATGAGACAACTCTTGATTACTGTGAAAAGTTTTTTTAGTTAGTGTTTAAGCGACAGAAAACGTGAGTCTAAGAGACAGGAAGACCGTGAACTGTGAAACAGAGAAAACACACTATCAACTTGTGCTACTTCATAGCCCCCTAGTGGCTACTTTAAGACAGATAGCCCTTCCGGACTCATATAGGGTTTTTTTTTTTTTTCCTGTGAATAATGTCAGTTCATTTATAAAAATACAGAAACTTGACTTTACCCAAAGTAAGAAGACACATAGATATATAGATATATGGATATATATACATATAAATTAAAGGAAAGCCCCTATACACTTGGATACAAAATTATCTTTCAGTATCATAGGGCATTTGTGCTTAAGACTAAAAATGTGTCAGCAACATTCAAACACTTGTGTACTAAGTGTCAATGTACAAAGTTTTGCTTTGTGTAGCTATAGCTGTCATACATCCTCTGCTAGCAGTCAGACTTCACTTTGTTCTGTTCACACAAATGTGTATCATCCTTAAAAGCTGACAGAAAAAAAACAACATAAAAATAAAAAAAGATTAAAATATACAAACTAAGGCTAGTTTTATGTTTACTATGATCGGTAATCACTCTATAAGCCAAAGTTTAAAACAACACTGCTGACAACTGTAAAACATGAAGCTGTGAAGCGGTGTGTACTCTGTGGAAAACTTCTCGGCCTACAAATGATTCTAGTAAAAGAAACACTGAACAAAAATGCGAAAATGTAGCTTCTGTCGTATATTTATTTTAAGTAAGTTGCTGTAAAAGGGTTACAAACATTTTTTCCTCTCTCTGCTTCAACACAGTAGCCATGGTGTTTATTGACAAGCAAAAAAAACTGTATTTTTAGTGCCCATGTTTCTATCTTGGCCTTGATACAAATTAAATAGAGTAACTCATAGGGTAACCATGCTACTGGTGACTTTGTGTAACCTTGTATTTGTAGATGGATTTGTATACTAAATTTCCATCAAATAAAAAAAGGGACAAAACTACACTATACTGACAGATTTTGTGTCTGTATCACATGTGAATGCCTACTGTGATTATCAGAGTGGCTCTAATTACTCTGAAATAATTGTGTAGTAATTAGTCTGTGTGTAAAAGTAGTCTGCAATTTAAAGTCCAACACACCTTTTCTTTGTCCTTCTCCAGCTGCTTCTGCAGTTTCTTGTTCTTGCTCTTTGAGTGTTTAATCTTCTCACGCACTTCAACGTCCTGCAAATCCAGCTGGGTGAACTTCTCCTTCTGGGTTTCAATGTACTTGTTGAGCTTATTTTGTTTCCTGGTGGAGGAATAGCATTTTTACTGGGTACATTCAAGTCAATCAGCTAAAGAGCTACTGAAATATTATATAAACTATGAAAATCTGAGAAGAAAAAAATACACAAAATACATACATTAAGCATATGTATATATGTAATATATATAATACAGTATGCTTATCATTAGTGTTCTTCCAGTTTTCATTTCCTGCACATTATTTTAGAGATGATTTGTCAGTTTAAAAATGATCTATGGTCACCACCCAAAAATTATGTAAATTATTGCATATATAAATTTCAAGCATATACGCTTCTTTGTGTAAACATTTTTTGCAACAATGTGCGTAAATAAATTAGATCCATGTTTGTTACACTTGATACACCTTCCAGATAAGAGATGCTTAAGGAACCAAGACAAATAAATAAATAAATAATAAAATAAATAAAACAAACAAATACAAAATGTTACTAAGTCATTAAAAAAACTGAGTAATGTGCTAACAGTTAAATTGGTTAACAGAAGGAGAAGAAATACAAATGCCTTACTTTTCCACATTTTTGAGTTCTTGGTTCATTTTCTCCATCTCTTCTGATAACTTGGCATTTTTCTCAGTGAGCTCCTTGGTGTCCTCCGAGATCTTTTCCTTTTCCTGCTCTTTATCAACCACACGTTTCTGCAGATCATGACTAATGACAAAGAGAAATCAGAGAGGGAGAGGAAAAAAGGAGAGAAAAAAAGTCTGATAAAACTTTATCATTTACATGGAAAGCAAAAGACTATGATGTTTGACAGCAGAGAAGCATGCCCAGCTGCTCTTTTGAGGATTTGAAATGGAGAAGTCTTTTCTGTACAACTGCTGGGTCTGCATTTTTATTTTTATTGATGAAATTTTTCCATGTACAAAACAGAGGTGGCACTGGTGTACTCACATGTAATACTGACAGAGCTGACACTTGTGTTTGAAGATGTCATTTTCCAGGGTGAGGAACTCCACAGCTTTGTTCTTTTCTCCCTCCAAAGCATTCTTCTCTTTTTCCACCATCTTTACTCGGTTTAGCTTGAGTAAACAAAATATAGCAGTATTTTATGTCTGGTGATAAAACTTAGTTGCTTGCATATTATTAAAAAAAAATATTCAAATAAAAATTGGAAAAAAAGCTCGTCAACATGGTAACATAGTGCAATTAAAAGAAAATAATTTTCAATAAAACCCAATTATTAAATCTACTGTATACTTCATAGTTTCCTGTCAGTGCATCATTTTCATCTCAGACATGTGCACTGAAAGTACCCCAAAACATACACACACGTAAGAAAGCCTCATGAGACTACTGAATAGATGCTCAACAATTGTAGTCAATACACAGGAAGGAAAGTTGGTTAGCTAAACTGTGTGAGCAGATAGTATTTGAGTTGTCACCTTCTCTCCCCTCTGCTCATTGAGTAGCTCAATGCGGCGAGCCAGAGTTTGGATGGGTTCCTTGAGACGGCAGGAGCCAATAATGTCCTCCAGGTACTCCAGCATGCCCTCGTCATGTTCTGTCTGACCTTTAGGCTTCATCATGGCAATCTGCTCCACCTCACCCTAGGCAAAGTCCACAACAGCACATTGGCAAAAATACTGCTTGCACCCATTCACAGAAAGCCAAGATGAAATGGGTAATAATAATAATTTGTAATAATAAGATTTTTTTTGTTTTTTAATTATCCACATGTTTAACCATTAGGGTGTGGCCAGCTGAACTTATGGCTCTAAACTTGACTTAACACTAGTTTGCCACACACACACACACACACACACACACACACACAAATCCTGTGCAAAAAAATAATAATAATTTTTTAAAGTTACAAATCAGGAGTATTTTTTTTTTTTTTTAACTACGTTTACTCAAAGAAACTGAAAACAAAGAGTGTAATTAAAATTCAACTACTTAACAACAACTGACTAAAAAAAACTAATAATAATAAAAACAGATGAAATCTGTTAAATGATTAATTTCTGTGATCACATGTTTAACATGCTTCAGAAATATTAGTGCTAAAATAAAAACATTCCCTCACAGCAATCATCGCAAATTAAAAGATGCTAAATTTATCATATCCAAATTTAAGATGGCTGAAAAACAAATGCTGGTGTAAACATGCAAATTCTGACTTCTGGTAACTACACCACAGTTAAATTTTCAAATTACTGTACATGTACTACTTGGCCCAAGGTTAGGGACAAATCTACAGTATAATTATATTTGTCAGAACATGTGTTCATTTTTATTTATTTATTTTAAATAGGCTGGCTAGAATAATATTGCCAGGTAAGAAATTTCAAGTCAAACAAAAATTAAATCTAGTTGTAGTAAAAACAAACCAAGTCTCAAATTGGGCTTTTATTTATGTCTAGGGGAAAAAAGCAGCTCATATATTACTTTTTAGGTATGAAAGAAAGGAGAAGCCCGTTAGAGGAAGGAGGGGGAAATCCCACGTCATCCTCTGCTCTGACCAGTGCACAAAATAGACAGCTTTCCCTTTGCCAGAGGCCTGGAAAAGTGACCTTGGAGAACAAGCTCAAGCCTCTTCCCATAGTCATGCAGCCATATCACTGACAAGAGACATCCAAGGAGTGTAGAAATGGACATTCACACATAAATACAAAAATGTCAAGCAGAGCAGGTTTAAGTATTCACCTGAAACTACCACATTAAAAAAAAAACACTTGATGGATAAATAAAACTGGGAAAACAAAAATTTTATCAGCTATTCTGCTCTACTCAGTTGTAATCCATATGTCTCTGAGTTCATCAGTTACAACAGCTAATGATAATACGAGAAGTATAACAAGTGAAATGATTTAAAAGTCAGAGCAACACAAAGCTAAATAAAAAAATAAATAAAAATGTAAAATTATGCAAATAAAATTATTAAAAATATTCAGGACTGCATTCCATTCACAGCTGAGGTAAATTGAAATAAATACATAAAAACTAAACAAACAACATGTTGAACCAATAATAAAGCCATGGTAATGAAGGGTGTTTGATCCAGCCACACTGAAGCAGCACTGCTAATATTGGGGTTGGGGTCTATTCTCACACGCCAATATTTACGTGCTGCTAAAGCGTGGCAGGTACATGGGAAAGGGAGGGCGGGGGCTAACCTGTCCCCACTGGTGGGTCAGCCTCAAAGATTCCCCCACAAGAAAATCTCAGTGACTTATCCAACTACAGCCACTCACATGCCGGTCCAAGTGTGGATAAAACTGTATCTTTTCCTTAAAATCCTAAAGCAGCAAATAATGGTTCGCACCTTTTCCACATTGTTTCAAACCATGATGCGCTGCTATAGTAGTCTAAGGGCTGGCAGAGGGCACATCTATTTTCCAAATCCAGTGCAACAGGTTATTCCCAAAGACAGGCATGGTTTAAGTTATATGAAACACTTTGACTCAAAGTGGACTAAGACATAGAGAACAGAGAGCAGGAAATCTTACAAAATGGGATGGTCACAGCAGGGGGGGGGGGGAAACTAAACTAAAACAAAAAACAAAAAGCAAAAAGTAAAGCTAGAACTGGAAGAGGAAATTGCATAAAAAAAATTACCTGTAAGATCAGAAATCTGTTGTGGTCTAGGTCAATACCATGGCTTCGCAGTAAGGCACCCACTTCTTTGAATGTGGCTTTCTTGCCATTGATATGGTAGGCTGAGGAATTGTCTTTGTTGGCAGTCCTGGAAACATAGAACTTGCTGTTGGGGATGACTTCGTAGTCATCTCCTTCCTGAGGGGGGAGGGGCAGAGGACAGAGAGCAGCTTAGAAGAAATTCATACAGCTCCACACAGCAAATTGCAATATTTATAACATTTATAACACTAACAAATACATGAGGATGGCTAGGGCAAAAAAGCACAATACATTAAAAACAAAATAAGAAAAAAAGGTTTCTTTAAAAAGTATATAAAGCTAGCCAGAGTAACATGCAAATACACCCTATACATACTGGAGGGTATGGAGTGCAACATATGAAGAGAATTAAAACAGTTTATTAGATAAAATAATGACAGTGAAAATACAGCATAAAACAGAAAATTAAGTACTTTTAGAAGCAAGTCTAAAACTTTAAGTTGTTTATACTACTTCTGATTTTTTGTTTTTGTTTTAGAAATAATAGTTTACAGCTGATATAGCACACAAAATTTGACGATCAGTTTAACAACTTGATTTGAATTTACTTTGAGCTAATGAAGCAAAGAGAAAGGCTCAGACACATTTATGAGTACACAAGGCAAAACACTTTCTCACACCCCCTGTGGCAGATCAAATATAGAAACGTGTTTAATTGTTTGAACTACAGTTCACTTGATTTTCAGTGTTATCTGTCATCTTATCCACCCAATTGAATTTCTCTCTCAATGCAAAAGCCACTTTTTTGTCTTTTCACAGTACAGTTAAATGAGTAGAGGAACTGCAATTTTTTTAAAAATATATTTAAAAATAGCAGGACCATCTCTAGCACAATATGAACTGACTATGGCATGTGTGGGTGTTAGCTGTAACTTTCATGACTGATTTGAATCTTTGTTTAGTCACTTTTGTGATCACTATGCAGCAATATTATACAGAGAACAGAAAGTTTTATTTATTTATTTTTTAAATTCAACAAACACCACTATCCTTCAAAAATATTTATTCTCATCTTTCTGCATTTGGGCTACCCATTTATTAATTCAGAGTGAGTGCAGCATGCATCTGTGTGACAAAGATATATATATATATATGTATACCTTATCAATAATCTTTTGAAAGTGCACCTCCACAGTACAGCTTTGCACATCTTTGTGTTGATCAGAACTGTGAATCAGCACTGAGAGCTTTTTCGATCTGATCTTTTGAGCTCTGTATCCAAACACAAAGAGCATTGAGTCTATCACATTGGACTTCCCACTTCCATTTGGACCAATGATGCAGGAAAAGCGCTAAGAAAAAGGTAGAGAAAATAGAAAAATAAAATAAAATCAATAATGTAAAAACAGAGTCTATCCTGTAGAGTTAAACAGTAACATTTTACTTCAGCAAGACTGCACATTTGAATGTATTCCATGTGAGTGTAGTTAAAGTTGGTTTTAACATAGAGAAATTATTTAGTAACAAAAGAAACAGAAAAAGGTATGAAGAGAAAGTTTACAGAAACTCACAATTTTCAAGAGAAGTGAGCACCCCACTAGATCTCTACCTCTTGTGAGATAGACTCACTAAATCAAAATGGAGGAGTCTGACTTTTTCCACTTTGATTTTATTTAAGGCAATGATGCTAAAATATAGCAGGATAAATTATTCTGTAACATGTTGTGCTTTCTACTACACAAGGCAAAAATCTATGGGTTTATATCATATGAAATTAAACAGAAAAAAAATAAATAAGAGTGGGATACACAACAAGTGATGTTAAATCTGTGACACATCAGAAGAGTATTTCCCAGGCAGGGATTACATGTGTAACCATGTTTGGTCGTACCTTGTGAAAAGGCCCCAGAATCTGCTCGCCTGCGTATGATTTAAAGTTTCGATTAACTAAATGTGTTATCATCAGGCGAGGCGCGCCCGGTTCATTTGTCATTGCTGGGGGCGGGGGTGGTGGGATGCTACCGAGAATCTCCTCCAAACTTCTATTATCAACCGCCTCGGCAGCTTCCCCGTGAGACGAATCTGTGGCACACAAAAAGTACAACTTTTATTCTTCTGTTCGAGTCGTTTCAGGTGGGGGGACAGTGGTGCGTGGGGGAGGGGTAGAGAAGCACACTCGCGCACACACACACACACAAAAACAAAAACAAACAAAACACAGGCACCAAGTTACAACAGCAGTCAAAGTACGACTCCAGAAAGAAAAGTTGACAGGCGTTATTTTTCTTTGTTCTGCAAACAAGAGCAACCCCAAAAAAGAAAAGAGACCATGGCCGCTTATGAACGAACCCACATTATAATCCAAACGCTCTCCACCAGAAGCGTTTGTACGCGTACGCAGATGCGCCACATTTATTTGGTCGATGACAAATAACTAAAGTGGAAATCTCAACCATCAGCGTCACATTTTCACTCATGCCTGGCTGTGCTCAAACAGAAACAGGAAAACTGGTGTTTTGTGATAATAATGTGTAACGTAGAAACGATTATGTTGCCATCACACCAAGCCACAACGACCTGTCCAAAATCTATTGTGCTCACATAAGCATAAACAAGCAAAGATGTCGATGTTTGTCAATTAAAACCTCGCAGCCAGACACCCAGTGAAGCATTTCAACATATTCCACAAAATACAGACATCACCCACTGCTTATATGCATCTTATAAGGTTCGCATACAAATCAGTGAACATCAAGCTTACAAGAATTAAGTCAAACACCGCTCTGATCTACTACACAAAGCACTTCATTTTTCGAAATAAATTACCTCGTCTGCTGAAAGGATCCGGGGAAGAACTACACTCGGCGTTATCAAAATCATCTCCAAGATCATTTTATTGATGACTGGCACTTTAGTGAAAAATATATCAGCCATTCTAACTCCGTGTTGTTTAAGCAAGAAGGGGAAAAAAAGCTTTACAGCTGTGCCAATTGGCCCCTACCAATACAGCAATACACGCAAAGGCTTTGACTGAACAACTTATTTAGATTCACAGACACCAAAACACCCTTTGTTACTTGCCAGTTTTCGGCGGTGCCTCCTCTTGGCCATTGGAGTTGGTTTCTTGAGGGGGTACATCTAGCTCGTCTTCGGAGTCAGACTGCGACCCTTTCCCTCTTGGCTTGGCGGAGGCAGTTGAGCTCTTTGCAGTTTTAGATGGCATGACTTGAAATCTGAAGGGGTCATTGGTAAAAAGGGAATATCCATGAGTGGTTTTTGTGCCTGTCAATCTCTCAACTCCACTTTTAGTCGATTACACGCAGCTTCTCTGTCAGGTTTTAATCATTACCACAGTCAGATCCTATTGACGCCCAGCTAACTGTTAATCGGTATATTTTGCATATCTTAACATTGCTGTTACAACAATGAGTCTAGCATAACACGAGTTACTCGTGGCGAAAACGTTAAAATGAGATAGCTTATGATTCTGTGCAATCATCGGATTGGTGCTATTTCAAGTTTAAAATCAAGCAACATTTTTCTTTAAAATAATCTGTATTAAAATAATAATCTCATCCTTTCACAGAATAATCCTAGTAGGCATCTGCATCTATATCACGCATTTTATTTTGCCTCGCGAACCTAGGCGGTAAATAACGCAGCAAAAATAAGGTTAACGTCACAGCAAGTGAAAAACGACTCAGTTAATATGCAAATAGCCTAATTATTTTCCCCCTTAGCTCTCTTAGCCTAGCCTGCGTTACACTGCCACTGCTAATGTGGCTGAAGTTGGTGGTGAAGACCCAACGTCCTAAATTGATCGAGGTTTCAAACCGACACTAATATTAACTTTCATCCCCACAACGTTTTTGTTGGGGCGGAGGCGTAGACGGGGCAACCTAACTCGCTAGGTAATTGGTGCACACATTCAAACAACTAATGCAACTTTACCCGTGTGAGCCTAACGTTATAATTACATTCACGTTTGCCAAATAAGTAACTTGGCAATGGCAGTGCAAACTCTGTCACGCTGTTTTTACTTGCTAACGTTACCGTTAAGTTAGCTGTACTACTACTACTGCTGCTGATTGGCTAACTATATGAAGTGAAATATCGCTGCGACGCTAAAGCTAACATAATGGCTAACTTAAACTATAGAAGGTATGAGTTGCTGGGCTCTATAAAGTCAAATGCAGTCTCGGCATAAATGTAACGGAAAACCTATCCAACGTCAACGTGTTACCTGAAATGAAAGGGGTTGTTAACCTAGTATTAAAGTTAAACGAGTAAATACATTAGAGCCCACCGGTTATCAGCTATTTGCAACGCAAACATTACTTAAACGAGTCGGAAATGTCACTATTAGGAGTGAGTGTCACTGTGGGTTTAATATAAGTTAAGACGAAAAGTGATTAGGTCTCATTATTTCTGTTAGTATGTGTAATAATGATCTGCTCTCTTTCAATCAGAAGCTAACGTTAAACCTTAGTTTAACTTGCCGTTACTGTTAAGTCCCTCTTCGAACTAACGTAATACATTTCAGCAAGTAGACGGAACAAGTCGTTACTTTCCGCTAAAATACTTCCATGTACCTTCCACAGTATAACCACGATCTGTTAAGTCTTCCTTTCAGACCACAGTCGCTATTACGAAAAAAAATAATCGTCAATCCAAAGTTTGGCAAATATAATCCAGAAAATGTACTCCCGTGTCACTCCGACTCGCTCTCCTTAGCTGAAAACTCAAACTTGTAAATGGCGCCTAAACCTCGCTGTCGAACCAAATTCGTTACAAACTGACGCAAGGCACCATGGAACGTTCAAAGGGCAGGGGGGGAAAACGAAATTCAAAAAAGGGGACGAAGCCAACTCCGCCTCACTCCAAACAAACCGCATTCACACGACTATAAAGAACAGACGAAAAGGAATAAGAGCCATGCAATGCTTTTACAGCAAACTGTTCATATTATTCAAGTTTATTCTCATTAAAGGCCTAATGTTGTTTCTACGTCTTCAAACGGTTGTCTGTGGTACGACAAAGGACCTGCCCCGAGCAACAGTTCATACTTGAGGAAATATACCTCGATAGATAAACTGTTAATGTTGGTTCATCCTGATTCGAACGACTTGCATAAATACATTTATTTAACAAATGTCGTTTTTGAACTTAGAAATATTTCGAAATTTCCGTTGTCAAGGAAGTGGAGATGCAACTCTCGCGATAATTTGTTTTTCAAGCTGTTTATGACCCAGATTAAATGGCTACCTAAATGCAGCTTTTATACGTTGGAGCATAAATTGCTGATTGGTAATAGATAAGAGTGTTGCGTATTCTAATAGCGCTTCATAGTAGAGTAAATGACACGCACGCTTTGCTGACACTCGGCAACGAGAAAACGATGCCCATTTTAACCAAGTGAGCAAGTTAACGTTAGCACTCAAGTCACAGACGAGACTCAGGGGATAGCTGAGGACTTTCGTTAGCAACAGTAGCAGGTACCGTAGCAACAGCGGACGCTTGTTTGTTTCATCGTTACAGCTAACGGGAGAATGCAAACGGCTGCTTTACATATTTTACGGGTAAGCTGTATACACCGATGCTTCAGGTCTTCTGTACTATTATTTTTTGTGTGTTGGTTTGAAACCATTGTTATATAGAGAGCGTTAACATAACAGGTAAGTTACTGTCTCTGACATTTTTCTGTTCGTTTAGTGATCAACAGAACGAACATCCACCATGAGACTGAAAACGTCGCTCCTAAAGGAATCCAAACATATCCTTTTTGTAATGTTATAGATATGTAATTCTGTGACACAATTCCAAAACTTTTAATCATAATTATTAGTGGTGCTATTTGAGGCAGTGATAATATTTTCCATCATTTTGTTGCTCTAACCTCTGTCCATTTTTCAGAAAACCCAATTTTCTTTAGAGGCTACCACAAAAAACGGTTTTGGAATCAGTTCATTACTAATAACTCCTTAACAGCTGATCACATAAAGAACTTGTGAGCTGCGTTGGCTGGACCACAGCAGATGAGCTGTACTCGTGCAGTGAGGATCATCAGATCCTCAAGTGGAACCTGCTGACCAGTGAGACCACTCTCATTGTCAAACTGCCAGAGGAAATTTACCCTACTGACCTACACTGGTTCCCCAAAACTGTTGGTGTGAAGAAACAGGCCCAGGCTGAAATCTTTGTCCTTACCAGCACTGATGGCAAGTCTCTGTATTGTCTGAAATTTGACCAGAATGCTAAAGGGTTTATTTCAGAGTTCACTCATAAAATCAGTGGGAGTGGCTGTTTTTAGTCTATATCTATATATATCTATATCTTTACATTTATTAGATAAAGACATTCTCATACATGGAATGAATAAATTAAATAAAGTAACAGAATTTGCTATCTACAGGATGGCAATGTCTTCCTTAATTTTTGATTTTTTTTTTTAGAACACTTAGGCACAATTCAAGAGTTATTGTTTATATTTAAGGGAAATAATCTCTACCAATTTGATAATTGTAGGATTAGAGTCCATCTGAATTCTTCTTTTTATGAAGCATTCAGTATAAATCTGTGTCTAGAACTCAATTTTTGTTTTGTAGATTTCTTGGTTGACACAATTTGTGTGACATGAATCTGCTGTACATGGACTCTTATGTCTCTTCTTTGGTCTGCGTTAGATACAACACACAGAATATGGATGTACTGTTATGGCAAGGCAATGTGTGGTCACAACACTAATGGCAGTGTAGGGTTGCATAAACACACCCACAAACTGAAGCAGCAATTTTCTCTGGCAGACCAGAGACTAGTGAAAACTGTTACGATCCATTTTGCAACTTTCCTCTGCTTCTTGTCTTGTTACTGTTAAAAATATTAGTACTGCAAAAGTTATTGGTTCTGCAATGGGAATAGAAACAGAGTTTTATTCATTTATTTTGACTTCAGTGTTCACTGAAACACTGAAAGCTTTAAAGTTTTTAATCTGGATTCTTTGTTGGATTTCCTATTAGATTGTATGATATACTTGAAGAGAAAACAGTCCACCTGGGTTTTATTAGTTTTGAGGACTTTATATCTTTGGGATTTCCTAACCCTTTTTGATTAGTTGGCCTTCTTTCCCTTTTACAAGTTTATTTGTGATTTTAAAAAAATGCATGATGCTAAGCAGTTTCAGTGTGATATTGTAAATTTACTTAATAAGCATACTTCATTATTTTGGAATCCCTCACATGTTCACATTGTTAAGGCACAGAATTGTATAGCTTATACATGGCATTTGCTGGAAAGAATATTGTATGACAGATTTGACACAAGGAGGGCACGATTAAGTGTGATGAATATTCTCAGACTTTATGTTTGGAACAAAAGTGTAGATGCACTGCCAGGAATTTCTCAAAGGACCAAATAAGAAAAGCTAAATTAAAAGGGTCGATTGTTATTATTATTATTTATTTTATTTTTTGTAAGAGATCAGAAAATGATGCTTTCCAGATAACAGGCACACAAACAATTCAGCATTTCCAATGTAGAATGTGGCTTTCTAGTGTGCTTTTCATTTAAGAGAGTCACTCAGCTGTACATGTCTGTTAAACTGACTACCTGCTGGATCAGTTACATCTACTTTTGTTGGGATGTCCAAATTTAGAAATGAGAGAGCGCTGCAGCATGCTGATTTGCAGTTTTAGGTCACCAGAAATTACATAGAACATTCAGAATTTTTAATACACACTGCCACAAAGTATATGGTAGGCTACCGTCTTCAATAACTCTCCATGCCTGATCACCATTTCGTGTCTAGCGCATAGAAAATTGCCCTAATTCACCCGACAGAAGCCTTTTTAGTTTCACTCATTTGCTTCAAACCAGAAGTTTGTAATTTACTTGATTGGAGAAAATATAGGTTTGTCTGTATTTGTGTGTTAGGAGATGGATTGGTAGTTATTGTGTATTTTGATTAAAATACCTATTTATTTATATATTTTTACTATTTTGTCTTGGCCAGTAAAACTTGTTTTCCGTTACACAGTAACTAGAATTCCACAGATTTATGAAACTTTACTGAGTGAATTACAACGCTCAGTTCTGTATTTGAGTTATAAACAATTGTAAACACCTACATCAACCCAGGCCTAGTGTGTGGAATGGCTTTACACCATCTATGTGGCATTTCTTTAAAATTTGTTGCAGGAAAGTTCCACTTAACCTCAAAGATGGGTCGCATTGAGAAGAGTGTTGAGGCACACAAAGGAGCTGTTTTGGCTGGAAGATGGAACTATGACGGGACTGCTCTTATCACTGGTAAAGATGACTAGGACTCATTTCCTCTGTTATCTGACAACTACTCATCTAATCAGCCTTTTTTCTTTTTAAATCAAAATGAGAATCTAATCAAGCTGTTTTTAAGGTCTATTCTGGTTGTTTTTCTAATTACTTAGCTGGAGAAGATGGGCAGATAAAGATCTGGTCAAAAAGTGGGATGCTACGCTCGACACTAGCCAGCCAAGGTAAGGCTTGAAACCTTAATTTCACTGAAGCAGAGCTGCAAATGTGTATCTAGTGCATGTGTAAAACTGCACACTTTTCATTTATTATTTAAGCGCTAAAATGTTAATGAGCAAAGCAAAACGCAGATCAAACTGATCAGGAAATCAGTTGCATCTGTAAAATTTCTATAGTTAATAAACTGCCCAACTTTTCCTGATGTGTCTGAATTGGCCCAGTCTCTTGAAAAAAAGATTTTAATCTCAATCAGATTTTTACCCGAATAACAGATGATAATGAATAAAATTATTTGCATCTGGGAAAAATCTGATTTGTTGGAGGAAAAAAGCAACACTATACAGTTAGTTCCATGTGGTTTTGGGCAATGGCACCATGCACCATCACAGTGGATTCCAAATCAATCAATCAACTTGTGAATGAGTTTAGAGAGCATGGACATTACTAAATGCTGTTTCGTCCCTTGAGATGCCCTGGAGACCTTTAGTACTGCCATCTTCAGTCCTGCTTGTTTTTGGGTCACTCTGTGGATCAAGCATGCTCTGTTGAGCTTAGATCAGGTGACAGACTTGGCCACTGAAGAATATCCCGTTTCGTTGCCTTTAGAAACTCTTGGGTGCCTTTTGCAGTATGTTTCAGGTCATTATCCCTTTGCACTGCAAAGCGCTGTCTAATCAGTTTTGAGTAATTTTGTTTTATCTGAACAGACACTTTATCCGTGCACACTTAACACCTCATTGTGGTACTTCTATCAGCAGTCACATGATCTATAAACACTAGAGACCCAATTCCACTACCAGCCATACATGCCATAACATTGCCTCTACCATGTTTGACAAATAATATGGTATGTTTTGGATCATAAGCTGTTTCTCTCTTTCTCTGTACTTGCCTAGGTCCATCAGTCTGGTAAAAGTTGATTTTCGTTTCATCTGTCCAAAGAATAGTTTGCAGAACTTTTTTAGATGTTTTCCAGCAGTCTTATTTAGGCTCCTTGTTCTTGAGTGTAACCAGTGGTTTATACTTTGTTGTAAACCCTCTGTATTTATAAAGGCTTCTCATGATCGTAGACCTTGACAATGATATGACTAAATTTTTGAGAGTATTGTTGACTTGAAGTTGAACTTATTGTGAAGGGCAAGTTTTTTTGTTTGTTTGCTTTTTTAACAAATGAAAGAATTTGCAATCTTTTTCTTTAGTTGTCTTCTGTAGTCTGTCATACCTTTGGTGTTGCTGAGCTGGCCAGTGCATTACTTTAAAAAAAAAAAAAAAGAAAATAACAGATTGTTGATTTGTCCAGTATTTAATTTTTTTCTATTTGTCTAATAGATTTATTTAGGTTTTTCAGTTCAATGATGGCCTCCCTCACATGCATCAACAGCTCTGTGGCCCTTATATGAAGGGTTCAAGTGAGTCCACCTCACATGAGGTGAGTTTGCAAGATATAACAAGGGAGCAGATCTCACCTGGCTGTGCAACTGCTTGTCAGTCAGTTGTCCATTTACATTTGAGCATGTGAAAATGAGGAATGATATTAAAAAAAAAACTGTAATGCCCAAAGAGTTTATGCAGTAATTTCATTAAACTTCTCAATTTCAAGCTATAAGTCTGCAATTTAATCAAATATTATCTTACAAAATACACTGTGGTGGTATACAGAGTTAAAATTACCCAGAAAAAGTATAATTGTTCAAAACCTTATCGACCTAACTATAGCCCTTCTCAGACATGGGATAGCTATCATTGCTTGCGTAAACAGTGTTTTAAAGACATAAAGGGATTCCAGCACTATTATTATGTATTATGTACAAGATTTGGCAGCACAATAAGTGATATAAAATATAGTAGTTCAGAATGTGCATTAATGTGCAGAGCTCTTTTGATTTGGAAAAGCTTCTGCATTGATTCTGCTGTTGTTTTATGCTACAAGTATGCAACAATCTCAGAAGAAACAAGTGAAAACAGTAAACTAACTTTTAATCTTAGTCTCTTGCTTCTGTTAGAACTCAAGTTAAATCATTACTGACGAAACTTGTTAAGCTGACATGTCACAGACTCTGTCCTCATCACATTTGTTAATGTGATTGCAGTCTTGTTCCTTGTTGTGAGTGATACCAACAGATGTGGTCAAATATTTACATACACCCATCATGAGCATGAATGTCATAGTAATTTTGGTCTTTTAATGATTTCTCTGAAATGTTCTTTTTCCAGGTGGGAGTCATTGTACAACAACACGTGTGTTTATTGACTTAAAACCAAAGAATTGGGGATTTGGTTGCACAAGTTTGAATTAATTTGGGATTTTCTCCCATCCATGCAGGGTTAAAAGTATACATTTAGGCTCAAATGTATAAATGCACTCACTTAAATTTTTTGCTGGTGATAAGTGGTACTGAAGGTTCTGCAATGTCTACAATATTAACTTCTCATTAGTTATTATGATTGAATACACTTGGTAGTTTCTCTTTGCCAACATAAAGATAATTTGTTTAACAGCTCTCATTGCATTGACCATTCCTCAGAATAATGGGAAAGTCTAAGAAACTAAGTGAAGACTTAAGAAGGATAACTGTATATTTACACAAGTTGGAAAGGTTTCTTGGAGCCATCTCTAAACAACTGCAGAGTCCAAGATTAAAAGTTCAAACAACTGTGTGGAAATACAGGTTATTTGGAGACGTCACCACTTTGCCAAGGTCTGGAAAAAGATCAAAAATCGTCCCCCTCAGATGAGAGGAAATTGTTCAGGATGTTCAGGAGCAACCTAGGTACCACCAGGGTTCGTCCTAACATGAACTGGAAACTGCTGGAACACCAGGGTTTCTGTCCACAGTGAATCAAGTTTTACCTTGCCATGGACTGACAAGTGACAAACAAGAAAAAAGCCCCTGCTCCAAAATCCACATCTTTAAGCTCAACTGGAATTTTACAACACGAAAAAGCCAAATGCCTGATGGTCAGACGAGATGAACAGTGTACGAACAGTGTATAAACTGTCAAACATGGTGGTGGTAGCATCATGCTCTGGGGTTGTTTAGCTGTCAGTGCTACTGATACATTGCACAAAGTAGATTGAATAATGAAGAAGCAGAACTACCTCCAAGTTCTTCAACGTCACCTGAGATCAACAGCTACACTTGGGGAGAATTGGGTCTTCCAACAGGACACACACATCACACACACATCAAAACTGGTTTAGAAATGTATAAAGCAGGCGAACATTAAGCTTCTGGAATTGCCTTTCTAAATCCTGGACCTCAACCATAATGAAAATTTTTGGTACTATGTTTAAAAGCTGGATCCATGGCAGAAAACCAACCAATTTAAATGAACTTTGCTAATTTTTCCAAGAAGAGTGGTCATCTAGAATTAGACCAGAAGCTTGTTAATGGCTACCAAAAGCATCTGGTCGAGGGCCAACTTGCTAAGGAACATTTAACAAGATATTAGTGGTGGTATATAACCACACCACAATGGGTAGTGCCTCATGTTTGATAGATTTTTAGAGTTTCTCCTCCAAGACCATCTTAGAGAGGCAGAGTTTTTCAGAATTAAAGGCACAGGTCTATCTGCAAAAAACTACATCTAAAAATTCTGTAACAGTTTCAGAATTTTCAATGTAAAATTTTGAAGAATGAATGAATTTGTCATCATGTACAGTATATAATATCATCAAAGACCAATTTGTGTGAACCCAGTACATGTGCCATTCACAAATGCAGGTTAAAGCTCTATCATTAAAAGAATATACATGAGCATGATTCTGAAATGCCACCATCTTCTCTGATGGTAGCCCACTTTGTGTTCGTCATAAAATGGGCTTTAGAGCAAAATGTCCATCCAGACTCAGTGGCTTAATTGTAGAAAGGTGCAGCTGTTAAACTGGACTTTCTGCAATTGAAAGCATTTGGTGCATTATAAAATGCAACAAATGCAGTAGACTGCAAAGAAAACCCAGGACTGTTGAACAGCTAGGATCCTGTATCAGGCAAGAATGGGACAAGATTCCTCTCCCAAAAGTCCAGCAGCTGGTCTCCTCAGCTCCCACATGTTTATAGACTGCTGTTAAAGGAAGAGGGGATGTCAAACTGTGGAAAACATGGCTACCTATTTTTTGTGACTGTGTGGACTAGTTCATGGAGAATTTACATTATAATACACTAACTACGCATGTTGCAAAGGTGACGGACTTCAAGCAGAGTTGAAAGAAATGTGAAACCGGGATGCCTATTCGGCTCTGCTGTCTGTTTTAAAAACAGAGTATAATCAAGGCTTAAGAAGATAATCATGCTTAGTATTACCAAAATGTGAGTAAGTTTTCCAGTTATAAGTTTAAAAAAAAAATAATTAGAGGCACTATAAAGTTGTTGTTTTTTTGTTTTTTTTTAAGTGGAGTTTTACTAAAAGGCATAAAAACCTCAAGTAAGACTGATGATAAAGTTCTTTCTCTAGCATTCAGATCTTACTTATTAATCACTGTGCAGTTAAACTCAATAAATGTGACTGTTTTGGGGGGTAAAAATTGGCTTCTTGTTGAAAATGATTGTATGCCACTGCTGAATGATGGGTGCTGTGGAAAACCTGGCTGGGGACTGGTGATTGAGCCCAGCATGTAGTAATGTTTTCTTCTTAGTGTTTGGGGATTGAGCTGTACATTTGTGCAACACCTGGATTTAGTAGTATTTCCACAGATACACACCACCCTTCACATGGCACCCAGATCACTGCAGGTGTTGATTCTCTTTTGTAGCTACAGCTTCACAAACACACACTCACACGCACAAACACACACACAAGCTCTCTCTCACACACACACACACATACGCACAAATTACAGGAGCACACTGTTCTTTTTGGGTACTATGACCCATTTTATGAGAGAGCTCTAGGAAGAGGTGGGAACAGAGTGAGAGAGCGAGGAAAAAGGAACTTGTCTGAACCCCTCTCATCGCCTTCGTCAGATTTGGATCATGTGACCATTTGGCATTTGTGAGAAACCCCATGCACCTGGAGTAGGGTTAAATGTCACCCCCCCACCCCCCACCCACCCCCACATACACACACACTCACAGCCACAACTCAACACACACACTCTTGCTCACACAGACACACACTTGTGCTTATGCAGTAATGCAGTAGAAGTTAGACTGATTTTCTCAGCTGGTTTTCTTGTAAGTGAAGCAAAGTGCTGTTACGTAGACTGAATGAGGTGAGACTTCTGATGGAGTATGATATCTTTTGAGAGGAGGAATTGGGTCTGCTTTATCCTCTAGCTATTGTTCACAACAAATCCTGATTTGTACATGAGAGAGGGGGACATTTGTACACAGCTCTGTGCTCTTGGCTCATGATGAATAAAAGATTGCTTCTTTCTTCATCCTGTGTTTTTGGATGTCTTTCCAGGATCTCCTGTATATTCTGTGGCCTGGGGTCCAGACTCGGACAGAATTCTCTACACGTCAGGAAGGCAGCTAGTTATCAAGCCTTTACAGCCCAGCGCCAAAATCATACAGGTACACTAACTTTTTCTGAATAAGCTGACAGACTAAACTCTCTCTGTCACTCACACATGTTAATTGGGCGCAAATTCACACTTGGAGGCATTAGTTTTCATTTTACGGAATTGGCTTGTAGGATGTAGACATCAAAATATGCTATTTCATATGTATATGAAAACCAGTTCCGGATCATATGATCTCTCAGTATAAAGTTTTAAGTGAATTATTAACTTGAAATTATTATGTCAAAGAGAGACAAAATTGAGTTCTCCACTTAAATAAGTCAGTGAGGCCATTAATATCATAAAAGACACTGACACAAGAGAAGATTTTTTTCTCTCATTTCTGCTACACTATACTTAAAGGCTTATAAGAAAACAGCTATTACTAAGGTATTACTGCAAATACATGCATACACAGGCACAATGCCCCAGCTTCATTATCTCCCTCTGAGACCCCCTGAAGACCAACACAATGAACTAAACAAATGAACACCCCTCCCCCACAGACCCCCTAACAACATCCTCTTTGACCTTTGCAGTCACTTATACAGACAGCAATACAGAATATTTACCTGTGTCTTCCTTGGGTACATGGAATAAGTAACCAGTGTACAAAAAATAAAGTGTGTATACAGATTAGGAACAGAATGGTACATTAGGTCTGGTGAGATAAGGCTGGGAAAAGGCTCTCTGTTCTTTGTTACACTGTAACACATAATGTTAAAAGTAAGCTCTCAGTTTGGCTAAGATGAAACAATTCATGAACTTGTAACTGTGGTCGTGACCAAAAAATAAATTCCATACGGGTGCTTATTCCAGCCAGCTTATTTTTATCCTCCTTTTGGACAAAGGAAAAGTATAGGAATTTGTTAGAGATCTCTTCAAACCAAAATGTTATGCGTTGATGACATTATTATGTTTCTAAACTTAACTTTTTCTTTTTTTCCCCCCATTCTTTCCATTACTTATATGCTTTCTCTCCATCTTTCTCTCCCTAGTGGAAGGCTCATGATGGGGTCATTCTGAAGGTAGACTGGAATTCAGTCAATGACCTTATCCTGTCAGGTGGAGAAGATTGTAAATATAAGGTCAGTGGCTTTTTGGTATATTTGTTGATGCCTTAGTAATTACTGAATACCTAGAACCATTTCCTTCTTCAACAGGTATGGGACAGCTTTGGACATCTGCTTCACTGCTCATTGTCTCATGACTACCCAGTCACATCTTTGTCCTGGGCTCCAGATGGAGAGGTGTTTGCTGTGGGTTCTTTCAACACCCTGCGGCTCTGTGATAAGACTGGAGTAAGTGAACCCATTACAACCTCCATGTATTTTTTTTTTTTTTTTTTAAATGTTGAACATAGTGTAATGTAAATTGGATGTCTTGATTTAGCTATAGAGGTGAAATGGAGGTTATTAATCAACACAATTTTGGCAAAAGGGTTCAAAACAACAAATTTTCTTTGTTTTTTGTGGTTTTCAATTTTTGCACTTACTCAGGCTTTCATAAACATAATTTTGTCCCAGTGTATTTTAATATGCCTGGAATGACATAAAGTGAACTTAATTTGAGATTTCTGGCACCTCTTACACATTCATCATCCACTGTCTTACCCATGTATCCAACTTATGGTCAGGAAGTGCTGGATAGATAGGGTATGGGCAGGACTACAGTCCATCAGCGAACCACAATTCAGTTCAGTTCAATTCAGTTTTATTTATATAGCACCAAATCACAAGATCAGTTGCCTTAAGGCGCTTTATATTGTGAGGTAAAGACCTTACAGTTAGGTGACACCCCCCCCATGAGCAAATGCCTAGGTAACTGTGGGAAGGAAAAACTCCCTTTTTAACAGGAAGAAACCTCCAGCAGAACCAGGCTCAGGGAGGGGTGGCCATCTTCCGGTTGGAAGTGAGGGGAGGAAGGCAGGACAAAGACACACGCACACACTTTCAAATCTTCAGTGACAGTTACTTTGGGAATATCAATTAACCTAATGAGTATGATTTTATTTTTATTTTTATTTTAACTGTGGGAAGAAACCCACACAGGCACAGGGAGAACATCCAGACTCCTCACAGAAAAGCCCCCAAACCTTCTTGCTGTTAGGCAACAGTGCTAACGGCAACACTGCGTCTCCCACATTTTCAACCTGATACATTAATTTGCTAATATTTAATAATAAGTAAACTTGTGTAGCATACTTTTGTGTTTTTGAAACTAAAATATGGAAGTTGTTTGTTTTTTTTTCCCCACATCAGCCAGTAACTAGCTAATCTCAACACAACCCTGGCACAAGGACACACTCAAATGCTCACTCAGTCTAATCTAATCTTTTACACATGACCAGGAACTGTTAAAATAAGGATGATAATCATTTGCCATCCGTAATCTTTTTTCAAAAATTCTACCTAAGGTTGAATTTTCAGTAATACATGTCTCCTCTCTGGTTACACATGCAGTCAGTAAGTAAGTACACGCATTTGTAGCATTTGTTACAGTCCCACAGGAAAAAAACAACAACTTTGTGGCAGTTATGTCATGAAGAAGTATATATATTGAGTAAAAAAAAAATCAAAGGATGTTTGCATGTGCTTAAGTTAATTCCGAGTTTTGATCACTTTTTGAGGATATCATAAAATTGATCATTTTAAACGAACTACTTGAGCAGCATGTTTCTCAAAAACAATTTAACTATTACCTTTCAGTCACATACTCTACATAAGTGATGGTTCATGAAATCATACTGACCTCAGTTATATGCAGCTGTTGCTGGAAAAAAAGAGCAGAAGCTGTACAGCTGTACATCATCAGGGCCATGTACTTTCCACATATTTTTAGCTTCTTTTTTGTTTACTTTTTCCTCTGGTTTATGTACATCTCCCAGTGTATCATTTATTTGTAGTGCGTGAAGTCCTTTTCCCTGAAACATACAGTGTCTATACCACATTGTCAGCTTTTCCAATGCAGTATGGTTTACAGTGTGTAGCTCATTACAGGCCACGTGTTTTCTATACATCATTCATCTCTTTAAATCACATTAGGCTGCATGCCACATGTTCTTGTTACCTGGTGCTGATGGTAACTTCAGTAATGAGAAAGGAAATGAGAGAATGATGAATGGTAATTGTTGTTTCATTATTGCTGAACACTTGGCAGAGCAATATTACCAGTTCCCTCATGGGACATTCAGGGCTTCTTTGAGTTTATGTTCAGATGTCACTGTACTGCTGCATCAGATCGCAGTAATCAAAACAAACAACCTGGGCTGGGATTTTTGTGTCCTGATCATCGGGCATTTCATGCTTCATTTTGATTTAATTAGGATCAAATGTCTTTTTTTCTTTTCTTTTTTTTTTCCTGGGGTACTAAATCAAATGTGCTAGAGAGAGGTCCGGGCCAACCAATATGACTCCTCTACAGGAGTAAGGTGTGTGTTTGTATCTGCGTTGCGAGAGAGATTTGGTATTGTTATTTTTTGCTCTTCTGAACCAGCGATTTCAGTTTTGGGGAAACTTGCCAGATTATTGCTGCAGCTTGAGGAAGTGATTCAAATAAAGCCAGCTCATATTCATTTTGCCTGTGTAAACAAAACTAAAAATAATGTACTATTAAAATTACAACTTGCTCCTTTATTTTTTGTAATGACCCGAGTAACCTTATGTCCTCCCATTATGGGTTTGTTTACGTGGTTGGTTTGTTCCATTGTTTCATCATTGCACCACTTGCTTTGCTGTGGTGTGTCTTGGTTAAGGCAGTGTGATGATGATGATAATTATGATGATTATGGTTCTGCCCTGCTCTGACTGGAGGAAGGGTATGCATGCCTTCTCCTCCCTAAGCCCCTCAGAGACAGTGTGTGCTGTAGCATGGTGTGGGAGGCTTGCTCAAGAGGAGAAGCGGGGTGGGGGTGCAGGGAATAAGGGGGGGAGAAAAGAGTTTAGAAAAAGAAAATCCCCCTCAAAAGGTCACTCCGTCCGAGTCGCGTTCTATGTGTGAATTCAGACAGAAGGTTCTTTCATGCATCAGAGAAAAAGTTCAAGTTTTGCTTACAATGTGCACCCTCGGCCAGTGTTGTATATTTATTATAATGTCATTGTGCAAGAGAAGTTGCAGACAGAAACCATTAGCCGGTTACAAGTGCTTTACCTGTGTTGTTGCTGTGGTTTGTTTGCGGCACAGCAAGGGTTAAACAGTGTGAAGAGGCTTTTCAGTTACTAGCGTGACTAATGGGAAGGAGTTTCATTCTGTATCTGCTACAATGAAACCTTGCACTTTAACGTATTGCTGCTGGCTCAGCAGGATCAGTCCTGCACATTTAACCCTTTCACCCTTTTCCAGCTTGGCTCTCCTCTCATTTTAAACTATCAGCTCTCGTCTACTTTCTCTCCTCCATGCCTTAGGGCAGATGTAGTGCATTACCCCTCTCCATTATCGCTGTAAAGGCTGTATGGACACACGCAAATACCAAAGTAGCAAAAAAAATTATTAGTCTTGCAGTTCCAGCAAGTCACCCATGGACTGATTGTACCATTTTTTTGTTAACAATTAAAAGATAACTGATTTATTAATACATATTTATTTCTTTTATTTAGACTTTTATGGTGCTTAGAGTTCTTTTGTGTAGAGCGCTTTTTGTGTAAAGCACTTTTTACAGGAGGTTTAACATCACACAGGACACAAAGAGGCTCACTGTCCCTTTTACAAGATTTGGGAGACACAATAAGTCAGTGTCTGTCTGTGTGCCTGCCGTAGTATATGCATGTGCCCACATGCCTGTGTGTGCACATTTGTGTGCAACCATTTCCGTCCAAATGTGCCTGCGAGACAGCAGTCTATTTACGAGGCGCTGCAGCTGGTGTCTAGCGTCTGGACCCTGTCACGATCCCTGACACTGTCACTAGCTAACAAGTAGGACTCATTGTGCCAAGCAAGCACCCTCTTGCTTCTTGCTCTCCACCCCTTCTCCCCCTTCTCTTCTGTACACTTGTTTTTTTTCTCTCTCTTTGCTGTACAACCATGCTCACATGCATAAATGTAAAAGCTGCCTGGTTTTGCTATTCTAATTCCTTGGAAGAATATTGTGGAGGAATAAGAATAACATTTGTTTATCCATTTAAACTTTCAATAGATTGATTAAAAAAAATATGATTTTATGTTTTGCTTTCGTTATTTGGTCATGAAGAGCAAGTTCTTCTTCTGCTGTAGGAGACACAGAGCACAGGACATCGTCCCACGTTCAGAGGCTGGTCAAAGGCACGTAAGCAGAGTCAGATCAACAAGGCATAACGTCTTTTGCTAAAAATCTGAGTGTTTACCAGAATGACCTCATTTAAGCGAATAATCAGCCTGTGATTGTTCATGCAGGGTTGATGTCAATCTGAATGTGGCTGTAGACGTATACCTCATTGAACCTAGTGATTGCTGCTCCTCTCTCTCCTCTGATCTCATTTAACTGAGGTCTTACTAAAAATATGGTTGACCTGGAATGATCCAGGTTTCTATCATGCTCCCACCAATAATCTCAAGTGCATATCTTACTCTTCCACTCTCCTTTCCACCATCTCTTTTTTAATCCCCTTCTGTTAAATTATACTTGTGCACAGGAGACTAGCTTAGTCTGAATACTTGTAAAGTTGGTGTAAGGGTGAGCCCTATTTCTTATTAATATCTTTGTCATTTATAGTTAAAAATCCCCTTCCTTAGGGTGTTGCAGTTGTTGGTAAACAAAGAACTAACAGTTGTTAACCTCACACAGTTTTGAGAAAATGATCTGTTAATGTTATAGCTTATAATAGTAGCATTGTTTTCAAAGGCAGAGAATGTAAAAGTGTTAAACCACTGTTATAACCTTTCTGATATTTCTATTTGATTGAAAAGCCGAAGTGGTCTTCACTCATAACAATCAGTGATTAATTATCCATGATTTTATGCTAGCTACACTGTCTTTTGAATGAACTGAGTATTTTATTCATCCACTTTGTGGCAGTTTTGGGTGAATTAATGCAGGAAACTGAGCTTGCATGTTTTTACTTTTTCTTTCTTTCTTTCTTTTTTTAAAGACATAGAATTACCCCTTTCGTCTAAATCTTCCTCTATCATTCTTCTTTTGCTTCTCATGCCTCCCTACTCCCTTTGGGTATGTTTGACTACCTTGCGCTTATCAGTGCTCCCCCTCTTGGCTCCGTTCCCCTTGTTCCTTCCCCGAGACCCTCTTTAACTCTCTTTTTCTGGATGAGTCTAGGGGTCCCCTTAGGGCTTTGCTCAGCATTGCCAGGTCCATGTTTATTTATTTTTTCTTATCCCTTGTGACTTCATCTGCAGCCTCTTTGTCTGTAGGATCTTTGTCCACCCGTCCTTAACGTGGCTAGCTATTGTTTATGTCCTCAGAAAGTGTATTCCTCTTGACTGTCCGTTAGCCTGCCACTCTTGTTGCTGTCTTCATTTTCCCTCTGAGCTGTAGACTCTTAATTGCTAGGCATCAGTCATCACCGTCTTATCAATTAGTCCCTTTAACAGCTCTCCCCCTTTACCACTGGGGAGTATATACCTGAGCGTGTGCTGGCAAGTTTGCTACCAGCCATTGGCCAGCCAACATCTGGAAAGTGCCGCTGCTGGAAAAGAATGAAATGGCCAAGAGTTCTGGTCCTGATCGTGAACCACTGTTAGTGGAGCATGAAAAAGCAAAAGAAACCACTGTAGATTTATTACAGTGCAAACCTTTATCTGTTTTCATCACAAGAGACGGGGGCGTTCAGTACAGTATGGTTTTAGGCAGCAGAAGTAAGAGAAAAACACACACACACACATCGAGGATAGGGAGTAGAAAAACAGCAGAGACTGAGTGAAATTAATGGTGTAGCTTTGACAAAGAAAGACCATGTGCACATTAAAAAACATGGTGTGTTAGTATTTGAAAAAAGACAAGTAAGTTTGAGTGTGTGAGTGTGTCAGGGAGAGAGAGAGGGAGAGAGCTAGGGAGCATTGTCAAACAAAGAGAGTCCTGAGTCAGCAGCAGAGCAGTTTTCTCCCCAGGCAACTGGGTAGGGCTACCCCTCTCTCTCTCTCCCTCCTTCTCTCACTTTCGCTCTCTCTCCCTCACTCTCTTTCTTTCTCCCTCTCTCCCTCCCCTTACAAATCTGCGCTTTTGCATGCTATTTCTTGCTCTCTGCACTCTGCACTTTTCCTTTATGCTCACTCTCTCTTTCTCGCTGTAGTAGGAACAGAAAGCTTCCTCCATATTACTGTGAACTGGTAGAAAAAGAGCTCAAGTTCTGCCTGTCCTCTCTCTCTCCCGTCTACAGCTTATCCTTGTTTTCATAGGAATAATTTTACTCATTTCTTTTAACAGATTTTAATGAGGTTACCAGTCCAGATGAAACCTTTGCGAGCATGAATACTGTAAGACTATTAGATGCAATACTTACATGTAGACTTAATCTGTCATCCCAAGGAGCTCATTAGTTTCCCCTACCAGAATGTGAGGATAATGATTTCTCCTTTGTATTCGAGGCCCTTTGTGTCAAACAGGCTTTGGTTTTCTGTGTTGCTGAACTCATTCTGGCACACTCTGTGGAACAGTGTATACTTAGGTCCATCTTGCAGATGACTGACCCCAATTTTCTTTTTTTTTTTTTTTGTGTGTGTGTGCAAGTTTGTGTGTATGTGTGTGTGAGAGAGAGAGTCAGTGCTTGTGTGCATAAAGTGGGTTAGAGTAAAAGGCACTTGTTGACATGGTATTACTTTTACACCTCTCCTGAGTTCGGCTAAAGGCTTGCCTTGTTGGAAACCAAAAAGGAGGGGAGCATGAAAAGCTGAGAAAAGAGAGCGGGTGGGGGGTGGGGTAGTGTGGAACTGTCCAATATATCCTTTAAAGTTGGCCTAGGCAGTGAGGCTTGGAGGATTGGTCTCCATAAAAGACGGTGGTTTCTCTTTCCCTCAAGTCTCTCTCTCTCTCTCTCTCTCTCGGTCGCTCTTTTTTTTTTTTTTTTACTTCTCAAACCCTCCTTCCCTCCCCCCAAGGCTGGAGTAAGAGTACAACAGTGAGACAGTGCCCTGCCAGCCGCTCTGGCAGAGTCATCATTCTTAGCAACGCTAAATCACTACCTCCACTAGCTAGACAAACATGTCACACTCATAGACAGAAAGAGGGAGAAAGAGGGATAAAGCCATGAGGGTGATACTTGGTGACGAAAGCAGGGAGCAAATAACGGGCTTTGGTTGTGCACACAAGTAGGGGAGAGCCTAGTATGTTTGGAACTGGGGGTATCACTTTGAGCTTTTTTGCCAGCCCAGAGTTCATTAAGGGCCGTTATTGAGGGCTAGGGCTGGGCTGGAGGCACTGGACCAACTTCCAGAAGAGGATGATTTGAAAGGGTTTAATTTTGGCTGCACCCCAGGGTTCCCTCCCCCTCTCTGCTGGCCTCCACATGGATCAGAATGATGCTGCCTAATTTAATGACTGCTTCCTTCATTTGTTCTAATTTGTTATATATGTTTGCTTCAACAGAAGAATAATGCTTTATCCTGTCATATGTAGTTTACTTTGTGTATGCTCAACTGTGTGGATACTTTGACAGTAGAAAAGATCTACTACGGTATAATGATGGAATTAAGATTAGCAGATATCAACAAGTGTCCTACACAAACAGGGGTGGATACATTCTCAAAGCCTTAGTCTGTGCTGCTCATACGATGACCAAAATAAACCTGTCTGTTCTTAAATTGTCATCACTGAAATAGTGGGGTCTTGTGCATTGTGCCATTTGTAGCATGCCAAATGCTTTTAAATACCCAAATTACCTGTGTGGGTGCATGTCTGTGCGTGCGTGTGTGTTTGCAAGTGCATATGTGCATAGTTGGTGCTAATAGAATTCTGCTGTCCAGCTCACAGCTGTGTCCTGCTGATGAGTCCCAGGAGGCCCCAGCATGTGTCTATGGTTACTATGTTGAGGCTCCAGCATGAAACCATGTGTAGATCATTACTCTCCCCTTTTCTCTCTCTTTCTCTCTCTCTCTCTCGCGCTATCTTCTGGTTTGTCTTGACACCCCCCCCCCCATGTCTCTCTCCCGTCTCTCTCCACTTCCCTTTGCTCTGCCAAAGCTCCAACTTATGCCACACTATGCTTGTCTACGGCCCAGCCTCTGTATCTCGTTAGCCAAGCCAAATGGGTATTTCAATACAGAGATTTGTGGAGCTCCTCACACTAGCCTATGTTTACAAATGGGCTTATAAGATAACCATAGTGTGTTATTGCAGAGTCAGGAAATGCAAATGGTTTAGTTTATCATTGCACAGTAAATACTGAAACCTTTACTTAGTATATATTGGACACTCGAAATGTACATTGTTTTGTATTATGGGCTGTGATGTTGTAATGCTAATAATGATTTTTTTTTTCTAGTTTTGATTGTATTGTATGTTTTGCACACATTCATACACACACACAGCGATTCTTTACAAGGCCAATTTTGAATAAAAGCAGACAAGATGACAACAGATTGAAGGACAACTTTTTAGAATAACATTGTTTTGCAGTGATATTGTTAAACTGAAGGACTCTTTTTTTGTGGCTCTGACAGTGGTCAGAGTTAAATTAAATCTTTAACAAACAATACAGTTATTGGTTGAATTTTATGTATTTCTTATTTATAAGTTGCATCTTTTGCCATAATGCATTTCATGTGCACAGTTTTTTGACTTCAGTCTTGCCGTGCCCCACTTGTAGACTTACGTGTGTGTGTGTGTGCGCGCACGTACTTGTTACCAAAACAACTAATATTATCACTTTGTATACTATTGATTACTTACACAGAAACATGAAATACAAACATTGTGGAATTGCAATACATAGATGATGTGCAGTTAAATAACACTATAATGATGTTACAGTTACACACAAATGTTTATTAAAAAAGTTATTTGGTTTAAAGTAACTTAACCATCTCGAGAAAAGGTGTGCGTATTTGGAATGTAGAATCTATCTTGGAAGTCAGCTCTCAGCCTGAGCAGTTCCCACACACAGGTCTGACCAGTCCTGGACATAGGCCCAGCTGTCCTTATCCTAATAGTCAACCCCATCCCCCATGGAGGGTTCACTGCAAGCTGACGTTTACAAGGTCTCCTAATCTGCTGAGAGATTGATGAGCCCTCATCCAAAACGACCTTCTTGTTTTTCCCCAAAGCAAATTGCTTTGTATTCAGTTTCACTCTTGAGCATTAAAAAAAAAAAAAAATATATATATACTAAACAGTGGGTTTAGCTCAGGTTTGGTCCTGAACATTTGTGTCAGCATTTTCAGACATGTACACCCTATGTCTGTTTAGGGCTTGATACTTGCCTGTATATGTCTAGTGTCCATTACACTGAGATATTTTGTGTTTATTATGTGCAGGGGGTTACCCTGTACCTGCACTGCCAGGCCCTGTCCTGCACATAGACACACAGGCAAACTAAAGCCAGCTGGCTTTGCAGAGAGTCTGCCATCTGTTCTGATTTATGTAAGACTGTTAACCCCGGACTAGGTCGGCTCCCACTAGCTCACTAGCACAGTGTTAAACTAACAGAGAATAGCTCTCCTTTCATCTGTTTAAAAATTTTTGAGAAAATTGTAGGTTTGAACCGTGTGGGGTTTTTTTTTTTTCACAGTTTATGTTATGTAATGATGAGATAAACTTTTTTTTCACACTTTGAGCAATATTTTTTAATTTCAAGTTGAAAACATAACTAAACAATGGCATATGGTCTGAAGTACGACTGTAAAGTATTAGAGATACATAATTATATGCTTATGTTTATGAAAAAAAGTGTGCGTTGTGTGCTCTATATAACAAGGCCAAATAGGGTTGTAACTGCATTAAATACAAGTTTGTTAATGGGTCACAGACTCTGTTTGACCCATTAACACATGCGGCAGTTACAAGTTTTTTTCTAAATGCTTGCTGCAATGTGTCAGGAGCGTCCAAGATGAAGGGCTAGAAAAGCAGAGAGAGTCTGAAACTCTCATGCCCCCCTTCTGATTAGCATGTTGTTGACTTGCGTTAGGGCTGGGGGGGGGGGGGGGGGGGGGGGGGGGGCACAGG
>VUQG01044374.1:5543-15794 GCA_015106755.1 Etia nguti
TACACCAATGCTGACCCTACTATCCAAACGTCGCAGCAGAAATCAAGACTCGTTAGACCAGGTAACGTTTCTCCAATCTTTTTTGGCCAATTTTGTTGAGTCTGTGTAAATTGTAGCCTCATTTTCCTGTTCTTAGCTGACAGAGATGGCACCCGGTGTGGACTTCTGCTACTGGAGCTCATCTGCTTCACCTGTCTTCCTCATTCTGATGCTCAGTTTGAACTTGAGCAGGTCGTCTTGACCATGTCTAAAGGCACTCAGTTGGTGCCATGTGATTGGCTGATTAGATATTTTGTTAACGAGCAGCTGAACAGGTGTACCTAAAAACAAATGGCCGGTGAGTATACTTGCTGATTTGTTTTATAAATAATAAAAAAATAAGTGAAAACGTGCAGATATTAACGGGATCCATTTGTCATTATTTTCGAAACGTCTGTAGGATAAAATAATCTATTGATAAAGAAATTTTTTTTTAATTCTGTCTCGATAAAAATAGAAATGTGCTAAACGCTGCACCCGTGCCTTCACCTCTTTGGGGGACTGGTTTAAATGTAATACCACAACTAGTTAGTTTAACTTGTAGCCACTGAAATTATATTAATGTGTAAATAACGTCCAACTCGAAACCGCCTGCTAATGTGTGCATGTTCGTAAAAGTCTTTTTCTTTTTTTTTTTTTACCTCGACGTCCAAGGTTTTAATAATCCAGAGATGGAAGCAGCCATCTTGAAAGTGTGAGCGTCGGTTAGGACCCCGGGTTAGTAGTCCCACAGGTGCCTTTGGAATTTAAAAAAAAATGCTGCTTTCTGAAAATTCTCATTTGAGATTTTTAGTGCCAAAATTGAAGAATTATATATATTTTTTAAATAAGATATTTTGTCTTTTTGTGAAAATAATTCCAACAATTATTTTCTTCGGACTCTCGCGCACACGCCGGTGACATCACGCGATGTTTGTAGTGCTATGGCGTACCAGGAAGGGGAGTCGCTTGAATCTTGGCTCAGTGAGTTATTAATCCCATTTTTATTAATTAAATAGCATGGCTAATTAGCTAGACGCGTTGCGCCGCTATGACGGGGCAGAAAATCAGCGTGTGCAGAAGCTGTCAGCGCCCCGTCGAAAGCGGCTTTCCTGCAGTTTGAGCAGAGATCCAGGCTGCCAGCCCAGTCCAATCAGTGTCTGCATGTTTAGCTGAATGGGTGGAGAGCTGTAATAAACACAAGTCTGTGCCAGTGACAGCTAAGTGCGTGCAGTGATTGTGCAGAGGCGCGGAGCTCCGCGGATAGTTACCCCTCGCTGTACAGCTTGAGCGCAGCTTTCATGGCAGAAACAGATGGGTGTGGGTGATGAATGAACAGCACTGGAAACTGTGGACAATGCATCTGTTATTACACAGGGGAGGAGTTGTAACAGTCACTGCATTGCCAGGGTCAGAACAGTCAATGTATATACAAACATACATGTATATGTAAGAAATATTGCTGTGTTATTGTTTGGCTTTTGAGATTAGGATCGTGCAAACATTTAAATAGAAGGTATTGTGATGATTAAACTGGGTAACCCAGGTTACCCAATAAGTTTGTTTACCCAGGATGGGCGTGAGTCAGTGTGTGCTGTATGTGGATGACTGGAAATCTGAGGTGGTGGATAAAGTGGTGCAAGGACTGAATAACCTAAAAAAAACTAAAAGGATCAGCCACGTCTTTTGACAATCTGCAGAGTAAACATTACAGAGAGGGAAGCAAGGAGTTTGAGCCCTCAAAGCTTATCACATTTCAGATTTCTCTTAGTAATTAACTACAAAAACTTAAGGACCCCCAACCCCAAATGTGAATGATGAATATTTATTGATAATGAAGCAGTGAGCAAGGCCGCAGTCTTAGATTTAGGGAAGGCTTTCACTGAGGATCGACGCCAGATACCTTTAGACTGGTTGAGGGCAGGGTGGGGCAGAATAACAAGGGCAAACAGGTGTGTGGCGCAAGTAGTTATTTATAGGCGTAATGACCAGGAGGGGAGTGTTTAGGGCTGTGGTTGGTCTCCTGAGTTATCGCCAATGAAATAAAAATTATATACAGGTCTGTGTTTTTTAGTTTCAGCCTTTAAAAACTTGGTTGTAGAGAATGAATAAGGAGGCATAGGTGGTGTAGATGCTGTGGGACGTCTGTGAGTCTGCTGACTTCAAGTGTTGTGTTTATGTGTCTTGCATATTCCCAAATAAAAAAAGATTAATATTAAATACATAAAATATAAAACTAGGGATGCGCTGGTTGTGAATTCTGGGTTGATACTGATGTTTAAATGAACATTTTGGCCAATAACAAATCCTGATATTTATTTCGATTTGTTCTGTTTTATGTTATTATTTGGTTTTGCTTTTGTTTTTTTTGGTTCAGAGCTTTTCTTTTTTTCCCCTCATCATCACAATGGGTCAGACTAAACTCTCTGAATACAAAGTATACAGCTGATTAGCCTCAATAATAATACATCACTGATGACCACTATCAACAGTCCAATAATATCAGATTCTTTAGAAATATCAGTCAGAGATGATAATTAATGCAGAACAACTACTTTTTAACCTGCTTGTCCTGACTTTGTAAGCAGGATTTTCACTTGGAGTGAGTACATGTGGAGACTTTATGTTAATGTGCAGTTTTCTGATCCAATTTCAGTTATATTTATATAACGCCAAATCACAACTACAGTCCCCTCCAGGCGCTACAATAATACAGGGATAGCTCGGTAGGTAACGTGTTGGCCCCGTGATCGGAAGGTCAGGGGTTCGATTCCCCTGAACGGCTACCCTGAGGTACCCCTGAGCAAGGTACCGTCCCTACACGCTGCTCCCCGGGCGCCCAATGGCAGCCCACTGCTTCACTGAATGAATGGGTTAAATGCAGAGAGGAATTTCCCCACGGGGATCAATAAAGTATACAAAAAAAAAGAAAACCCAAAAAATCAGGCAACCCCCTTTGAGCAAGCATTTGGTGACAGTGGGAAGGAAAAACTCCCTTCTCACAGGAAGAAAACCCCATCAGAACCAGGCCAGAGGTTAATAATAACTAACATGATTCACTGATAGAAGATGCTCCTTAAAAGCATATGTTTAGTTGGTGCAATGGTCTTTCTCTAACAGATAAAGCCACCCATCCAACAAACCGGCAAGAGGACTGGGAGTACATCATCGGCTTCTGTGATCAGATCAACAAGGAACTGGAAGGGTACGTCTAATGCATTTTTTTTTTAAAAGAAAATGTAATTCAACTAGCACATGAATATATTTATTGATTTATTTTTTTCTTCCGGTCTCTTTTTCTTGCAGTCCCCAGATAGCCGTAACGCTGCTCGTACACAAAATCCACTCTCCGCAAGAATGGGAAGCCCTTCAAGCTCTGACAGTAAGAAATGCTGCACAGAACCGTCAGCAAGCACATTTTTACGAACTACTAAACCAACCATTCACATAAATGTCGTGTGGGCAGGTACTGGAGGCGTGTATGAAGAACTGCGGCAGACGGTTTCACAATGAAGTCGGAAAATATAGATTTTTGAATGAGCTGATTAAAGTTGTTTCTCCGAAGGTGGGTCGTCTTCAGGTAGGTTTCGTGCTGATAAAACACATGCTGAGTTGCTAATGAGTCATTGCTTTGTATTTCCAGTATATGGGCGACAGTGCACCTGAGAAGGTGAAATTGAAGATTGTTGAAATGCTGTACAGCTGGACCGTCGCTTTTCCCAGTGAAACCAAGATTGGTGAAGCCTACCAGACGCTGAAGAGACAGGGTATGTGTGGATGTGGATCAGTTAGATTAGCATAAAGGATATAAAGACACATCTTCCTCAGTCCTGTCTTTGCTCTCTTTGACAGGCCTTGTGGCACATGACCCAGAGTTACCGCTGGACAGGACTCTGATTCCTTCTCCTCCAACACGACCTAAACATCCCGTGTTTGACAACGAGGACATGGGCAAGGTGAGAGATTGCCTCATTCTGTTGAAATCATTTGTCTTAGTGTAAACATACTTCGTATACTTATATTATTACAACAAGCAGACTGATGTCTGTGTCTGTGTAGCTGCTTGCTGAGCTTCTCCGGAGTAAAAACCCCGAAGATCTTCAGGAAGCCAACAGATTAATCAAAAACATGGTGAAAGAGGTGAGACATGTCAGAGCCTTTTGAATGAGACTTTTTACCGCAGCCATTGTGTTCTTTTTCAAATGCACTTTGTACTATTTTTCTGATGTAAAAACCTTTATTTATTGTATTATTTTGCCAGGATGAGGCACGGGTGCAGAAGGTTACAAAGCGAATGCACACACTGGAGGAGGTGAACATCAACGTCAAGTTGCTGACCGAGATGCTGTCCCACTACAATAAAGACAGTTCCACTGACTCAGACAAGGAGATTATTAAGGTGTGCGTCCATGCCATAGACTGTATACAAAAGATGGAGGTGATCACTGCGATGTAACCCACTGGCTTGTGAGCTGCCTTTTTGAGATTGATTTTAGTCACCACAAGTGACCATAACTGGACAAGATGGGGCAGCTTTGAGTTATCAGCTAATGCTAGCTAGGTTTGTTCGAAAACTACATCGATAGACTGTAGGATGAATCGCACAGACACAGGCACATGCTAATTATTGCAAATGAAATAATATCTTCATTTAAAAAATTCAAAAATGCACAAACACCATAAACACAGCAGACACTTCCAGTTCAGTCATTTGATTTAGCTCAGGTGAACCCTAGCAAGGAGCTAACAACTAAAGCCTCCTGTGTTGATTACCCACCTGTCATTCAAATGATGTTGGAGGGGTGAAGATTCGGGCTTGTTTTGCAGCCACAGGGCACCTTGCAGATATTTTGCCCATGAACTCTTCTGTTTACCAAAGTATTCTAGACAAAAATGGGAGGCCATCTGTCTGACAGCTGAAGCTTGGCTTAAATTGGGTCATGCAACAGAACAATGACCCCAAGCACAGCAGCAAATGTACAACAGAATGTCTAAAGTTGTTGTGAAGGGGAACAATTACCTATACAGGACACCAACACATTTTTTTTCTACTGAAAAATTGGAAATTCTAACATCTCATATTTGGAACCAGCCTCAAGTGGCCATTAGAGGAACTGCAGTTTTGGCACTTCGGGTGCCTTCACGGAAGTTGCTGGTTGGTCCCTGCAGACAAAAAGCTCATGCAATTCAACAGGGTCAACTTCTTTATTCTTTATTCAACAATTATAAAATGGAAAATGTTGTAACAGATATTTTTAATTCAATATTTAAAGGCACAGATAAAGTAATATTCATATTTTGCACTCTAGTAATTTGCTTTATCATTTCATTGTGGGTAAAATGCACAGCGTTTTTGATCAAATGTAGTTTGAACCTGATGTTTTCATTCGATATTTTAACATTCTTTAGTTTCCAACAACAGCAGTACACAGCAGCTGGTGTCACATCTGCACGTTAACCGTACAGCACGTCCTTTGTGTCACCTCTCAGGAGCTCTACGAGCGCTGTGACAAGCTGAGACGAGCTGCTTTCAAAATGGCCACTGAGACGGAGGACAATGACACCAGCTTAGGTTTGTCAAATTGGTCTCGGTTTGTCTGAGCAAGCCCTGTCTTCACTTTTTGCGTGTAAAATCTATAACCACTGACCTTTGGCTCCTCAGGCGACATCCTCCAGGCCAGTGATGACCTCTCCAGGGTCATCAACGCCTATAAGAAGATTGTTGAGGGGCAACCAATCAACGGCGACAGCGAAGATCCTCTATCTACAGCTGGTCACAGCGAGAGCGGTCAGAGCTTTTTTTAAATTTTATTTTTTTTTAAACTTGATTGCCCTTTTGTATCTAATACATCTGCTGCATTGTCTTTTCATGTCTCAGCAGAAACCACAGATACACTGATCGACCTTGCCGGCCTTGATGTTTCGAGCCCTCCACAGCATGCTGCTCCACCACCCCAGCCCTCACATCCTGTCGCTGCTGATCTCACGGTGATCCCCATCCCCGTCCTGCCTCCTCCTCCCAAACGCCTTGCTGGCAGTCAGGGCAGCAGCCCGAGTCATCCCCCTGCTGACAAGGCCTCCACCGCACTCTCTCTCTTGGATGATGAGCTACTGTCTCTCGGTAGAGCATCCCCAACGTGTCTCATGGAATTAAAGGAGCAGTTTGACAGTTTTGGAAATGTGCTTTTATTGTGTTTTAGTGAAGCGCTAAATGAGAAAACCATCTAACAGTCATGTTTTTGTTGTATCTTATGAGAGATAATGAAAAAAAAAGTCTTGTATGATGACAAATGCCTACGTCGTCTCCCAGGACTGAATGACCCTCCTACCTCTCAGAGCAGCCAATCAAAACCAAAGCTGAATGAAATCTGCAACCAGTGGGGTTCCTTGCAGGTACACTAAGATAACTAACTGCAGATATGTAGTTGGCGTGTAACAGAATAGAGTAAATTATCTTTCATTCTCCTGTCCTCCACAGGCCCCAGCAACAAGCGTTGGTATGTTTGGCAGCGTAGCTTGTTCAGGTCCTGTGGTGCCACCAGCTGAGCCAGCTACCACCCACAGTCTACAGAACCTACAGGACCTGGCCTTGATGGGCTTTTCAGATCACAAGAGGTGATCTATTGATGTTTTTCCCTCCACTGTTTATTTGAAACCAGTATTTTAAATTCTCAAAGTAGCAAAGTTTCTGTAATTCTGTCTTGTAAAGCACTAATCTGAGGATATTTTGGCATAAGTATCCTATACTTTTCAAAAACAGCACTGTGAGGTCTTATTGGCATTTATTAAATGGCATTTTCAGTTTATCCAACCAGATGATGGCCAGAGGAAGCAGCTTTGGAGTGCCTACAGCAGCACCGCCCCTCGTACCTGTGCAGGGCTCTCCCTCTTCAGTGGCTCTTCTCCAGGGACCCATGCCTGGCTCTCCAGCCTTGTCCCATGTGAAGGCCCACAGCTTCGACTCAGCCCCAGGAAGTCCGCTGTTCCGCTCTCTGTCCCCTTGCCACCCTCCACTCCAGGGCAGCCCGGCTAGAGCCAATGAAATCTCCCTGAGCAACGTACACGTCCCCCTGGAGGCCATCAGACCGAGTAAGAGACAAAGACAGGGGTCAGCAGCTGAGAGGGTAGTTAATGACTGCCTCTGCTTGACTGGCTATTCTCTGTGTGTCTTCAGGTAAAGTCTTACCTGTGACCGCATATGACAAGGATGGCGTTCGCGTGCTGCTCAACTTTGCTTCTGACTGTCCCCCTGGGCGGCCTGACGTGTTGGTAATGGTGGTGTCGATGCTTAATACAGCACCCCTGCCTGTTCACAATGTGGTCCTACAAGCTGCTGTGCCCAAGGTAAAGGCATGAACGCATCTGTTCTTTTGTTGTGAGCATCACCTAGTGTTTGCTTTTGATTGGCTCCTACATTGTGGCCTATCACCTACTCATTTCCTGAGCGATCATTGGAAAAGTCTCTCTTTAGATCTCTTGAAATGTTTTGTCTTGTGCTCCTCCAGCCACAAGATTCATACATAAGTCAGTGCTGATTTTTTGGCTTTAAAGTACTTTTTATGGACTTTTTTGTTCCTTCTATTATTTTTGTACTATTCAAGGTATTTGTGATGAGTAGAGGTTTGATTGAAATCCAAAGTAACAGGCTGAATTTCAAAAGCTTGAAAACAGTTTACTTCTATCAGATCACTTCATTTTTCATATGCTGAAACGTTATTGGATGATTGGATGTTTCTTGTCCAATAACACCTTCTAAAAATGTTTAACACAGCTTTAAAACCTTTCCAAGAACATACTCCAATCAGCCAATAATCTTAAAACTACCTATCTAATGTTCATTCTGCCATTAAAATAGCTCTGACCCATTGATGCATAGACAGTTCCTCAACTAGCAACAGGTCAGTGCCTTTGGCTGTTTGTTCGTGGCAGTTTTTGCACTGTGTCAGGGTGCATTGTCCAGCTGGGGGAGAACGCTGATGGAGGGAATGTCTTTTCCATAGAGGGGGGTTCTTGGTCTGGAATAATGTTTCCCAAGCTTCACTGCAGAACATTGCATTATTACAGATTGATAGACTGATTGGGGACGCTGAGCCGATTTACTGGTCAGTCTACATCTCTACCCTCACCTGTAGTCACAAGCTTTGGATGTTGACAGAAAGAATATATTACGCCGATACAAGCAGCAGAAATTAGCTTTCTCTCATTTCTGTGAAGGGTGACTGGCCTCTCCCTTAGAGACAGGGTGAGGAGTTCAGTGATTCTGGAGGGACTGAGAGTAGAGCTGCTACTCTTCTCCTTCAAAAGGAGACAATTGCGGTGGTTTGAGCATCTGACGAGGATGCTCCTGGGTGCCTCCTGGGTGAGGTGTTCTGGGCATGTCTGACTAGGAAGGAGGTCCACCGGAGACCTCGATGCACACGCTGAAGAGATTACACCTCTCAGGTGTCCTGGGAACGCCTTGGTGTTCCCCTGGATGAGCACTGCTTAGGCTGCTGCCCTGCAAAAGCGATGGATGGATGGATGGATTATTTTAACTGAAAGAAACTTTAACTGGTTGATAATCCACAATGTCGTAAGTTCATCTTTCACTTGTGATGTCTGTTGCTCAGTCTCTTTCCTTAAGTCATCTTTCATGATGGATAATCAATTCCGTCCCTCTCTTTATCTAAGTTCATGCAAAGCTGATATGAGGCTTCAACAGTCTGCAGTCTTCATGGTGCAAAATGTCCCTTGCCACTTACAGCAACACAAAGAAAAACTGTGAATCCTCTAATAAAGGCATAAAAGAACAGCGTTGACTCTTCCTTTTGTCTTCCACCAGTCGATGAAGCTGAAGCTGCAGCCCCCGTCAGGAACAGAACTGGCACCCTTTAACCCCATTCTACCTCCAGCCTCCATTACTCAGATCATGCTGCTGGCCAATCCAGCAAAGGTAGATTACATAATAACACTTCCAGCTGCAAAAATATACAAACAATACATAAACTATGTGGACAAAAGTGTTGGACTACACCGCTTAATCTTTGAATTTAGGTGTTTTAAGCAGTCTTTCTTTACAAGTTGGTCATTCTGAATTTCAGTGTGGTGCTGTGATGGGGTGTGACCACTGCAACAAGTCAGTTTCTGCTCCAGCATGACTTTACCCCAGTTTACAAAACAAAGTCCATAAAGGATCTGTTTGGTGATTGGCCAGCGGAGAATCCTGCCCACTGAACACCTTTGGGATGAACTAGAGCAAAGATTGCCAGACAGGTCCTCTTGTTCAACATCATTGTCTCACATCACAGATACTCCAAAATGCTGTACAAAGTCTTCAACTAAGAGTGGAAGCTGTTATAGCTGCAAATCTATGCCTATGGATTTGGAATGGGATGCCATAAAAGCTCCTGTAGTTCTAATGCATAGGTAGCCCAACACTTTTGTCCAAATAGTGCATTTTCAGAGCTGCAAAACCGTCTGCAGGAGTGTGTAAGTTTGCATATTCTTCGCTTGTCCTTGCAGGATAAGGTGCGTCTGCGCTACAAGCTGGCTTTTACTCTCGGAGACCGCCCGTGCAACGAGGTCGGAGAGGTTGACCAGTTCCCCCCTCCAGAGACATGGGGTCATCTATAGCACCAGTGCAGGCTGGCTGCTCAGCAGGGACAGGCTGGTTCATACTCCATGAAGGGGTGTGAGTGTGCGCACGTGTGTTTGTGTGTGTGTGTTCATATCCATCCCAGAGAGACAGGAGGGGGAACTTTTGTTATATTCTTCACTTCAGCTTTACATTCCTTACAATGGTTCATGTTTTGGATGTTGTTATTGCTGAGATGTTAAAAGCAAACACTAAAAGTTTTATTGATGCAGTGCTTGCAGATAGCTAACAAAGCAAAGATAGACACTGGTATGTAAGGCCTTGGTGCTTATAGGCTATTGACAGACATTTTAATGCATTTTCCCTAGGGGGAAATGGTTTGAAACTGCAGTGAATAATGCATTAGAGACTTAAAATGTTGGGTTGATCACAACAAATATTTTAAAAGAAAATAACCTTGAAGTTAGCAGAGCCTGCGCTGCAGATGTGCTTCTATTTATTCGTGTTGCTGAACATTTATACTTGAATATATCCTGAGAGTTGAACATTAGGTTGACATGAAGGATTCAGTCACATATCATTGCTGCAGAAAGAGAAGAGGGGCGTGTGTTTTGGATTATTCTATCCAGCAGGATTTTGGATATGTGTGAGTAAATTGT
>VUQG01044376.1:3112-19488 GCA_015106755.1 Etia nguti
AGCCAGATACATGTTTGGACGCGCTCCTTTTTTGTTTGCCTTAAAGAAACGGAAAAATGTGAATTATAGTATAATTGTGGACAATTATATTCACATTTCTTTTTTCCTCAACATCCATCTCTTCCTGCCTGTTTTTGCCAGCTACCTCTCCCTGTGTGAGTTCACTGCTCATCCATCTCTCCTCTTCCATTAAAATGAATCTGAGTCACAAGGATGTGGGGCCATATTTCTCCTGTATTCCGTGTCCAGCCCAGATATGTGATGCGGTTGGACACTGGGTTTGCTGAGGTTGTATATCACTAGGGGCCCATAGTTCCCTGTTAAACCCGTAGTCTGTAAGGAGGTAAAGAATAGATAAGTGAACCTCATGGCTGTCCAATGCCGTTGGAGTCGGGATGTTTTTCATTTGAATTTAGCTAAATGCACTTAGGACTGAGCTACACAGTTACATTTAGAAACCAATGCTCCATAAATCACTTGATGAACACTGTATGACTGAATAAATGGCTAATTGTTCTTTGTTAATGATTACTTTTCCCTAGTTTTCTTTCTGGCTGTGAAATGTGGGATGAAACGCATTTTTCCCGACTGATTATCTGATACTATACATGACTACTTAACCCTTACTGAACTATTAACTCCTGTGCTTTTCTACCAGCATGCCTTTAGTTTTGCTCTCTAGCTCCCTCTGGTCTGAAGGCAGACATTTATTGAAATCACAGCAAAAGTGTTTTAGTAGCTGTTAGATTTATGTTTTCAACAATAAAGCTGAGCTAAAGTTAAAGATAATATGTGTAAATGACACACTGTCCCTTCAGGGACAGCAGTGTAAAAGCTTCTTCATGGTCCAGTGCCCCAAAGGGCAAAATAACCTTTTCCTTAACTTTGTTTTAATTGAAATTAGTAAAATCTTTATTACCCTTTTTAATGTCAGTAAACAACACTGAACAGCGTTGTTGTTTTGACACAGCTCGTTTCTCTAATCAGTTTATGACCTCTTTCCCAGATTTTTGCAGTTTTTGGTGTCTGCTGAGTGATAAACTTGTTACAAGATGGCTTTGAAGTGCAGTATACTGAAAACAGATTGCTAGAAGTCAGAATTTAAGTCTCTTCTCTTTCATTCGGTGTGTTTTTCTATTCAGCCCTCAAATCATATGTTTTCTATTGTCTTACTGTAACCGCCCAGCATCACAAAGGGGAAAAAAAGCAAGAAAATCAAATGCAAAGTGTTTTGCATCGGAGTATACCGTGTTCTCTTCACAGTGGTCAGAAATCCATGATGGGTGATTTAACTTGGGTATCATGCATTTCATCTCCTCATTATACTCCAGAGGGTAGATGTGGAGTTTTAAGGATATATAAACTCAATTAATTAGCAAAGTTATAATCATCAATAAGATACCATAAAATAGTTTATTGTAATAACATCGCAAAGTAAGAATGTATGAAATTCAGATATCAAGCGGAGAAGTTGAAATGGCGTTTTTAAACTTTCCTCATTCAAAGCTATGCAAGGTTCCGCTTTTGTCCAAGTGACGTCGTCAGCGGGTGAATGTGAGGCTGTTAATACACTGCACTAAGGTTAACAGTAGCTCTACACCATCGTCACGCCCAACAGCCATAACCTATAGTGTAACCCGACGTGCGTCTTCCCCCCGAAGTGTAACTACACATGATGCACAGGTTTCAGTGCCACTGTTTACACCTGTGAGGCCTGCGCTCTTCTGATGTGTACTTACATTTGTACATTGCTACATAGTTTTATCATAGAAGCATAAATCCACTGTCTTCCTCGGTGTCCTCTACTGTCTGTGTCTATTTCCACAAGCGAGTCAAATCCTGGCCTTTAGCAGTAAAAGTACTGGACTGTAGCTAATCTAGCTAATGTAGCTAAAGTAGCTAGCTATTTTGTTAATATCCACCACGTGACTGTGAATCCTCTTCTGTGTAACTTTGGCGCTCTCAGAAGACCGAGACAGGGAAGCTTGTAGCAGAAGCACTGTAAGGTCAAATTGCATGCGTGAGATGTCATCTGAAAGTTTAAACCATTTTAGTGGAAACTAAATGTTGAATATTAGTGGAGGAACTGATAAAACAGCTAAAATTTAAAATAATTGAAACTGCTAGCTTTTGGAAACATTGAAGTAGTTTAACTAGCTAACACTGTAAAGAAATAGTTGTAATAGCCAAAAATAATTGGCTATAAGGATTGATAAATGTAATATCTGCCACTTGAAGAATCAATGCTTAACCAAAACCACCACCCCCAACCAGTTGCAGAAGATGGCTTCCTGTTAAAAGGGAGGTTTTCCTTCCCACTGTTGTCAGGTTTTTGCTCATAGAGGGTTTGCTGATTGTTCTTGGCGTTCTCTCTCTATTATTTAGGGTCTTTACTATATAAAGCACCTTCGGGCAACTGTTATTTTGATTTGGCGCTATATAAATAACTTTGAATTGAATTGAACTAAAACACTGATGATCTGATTCAGTGAAACATATTTAAGATGAACTTTTCTGTAATTAGTAGTGTTAAAAACATCTAGTTTATTCAAATGAACACAGGTCATGCTGGTGAAATCTGAGAGGGCTGTAGAGTAAATCTGATGGGAAAGGTGTTTTCTGTTAGATGAACATCTTTGTTTTACTTGTCTCTTAACCTTAATATCCTTTCTTCCTCTGTCTAGCCCTTACTGTGGAGTGCACACCGTGGTTTGGTCTGGATCCAGGTCTAGATCCTGCTGCTCAGTCTGGGTCCATAAAGTGAAGAGTCACGGAGTGAGCATTAGCACAGGAGGGACTCAGTTGGAGGTATAGCCGACCAATGGGATCTGGGAAGCTGACTCAGGTTCTGCTGGGATGGGTGGTGATGTGCCTTGGGACGGTACATGTGGCTTGCAGTCAAACTGGGAATGGACCATACCAAGCTAGCCGCTTCACCGGCACCGTGGACCAGAGGGAGGTGCAGCGGGTTCGACGCCGCGGCCAAGAGACATTAAGAGGGTGAGAATCTGTGTGTTTTACTGTCAATGGCCAATCACAAATAAGCATCAAACATAATACAGTGTCAGATCGCACTGCAGGCTGAAATTAACCAGAAGTTTATTTAGTTACGTTTAATAATTTCCCCTAGGGATCAATAAAGTATTCTGATTTACCTGAACAACATTTGTAGCTGTATCTGAAGAAGGATTAAAAATATGAATGTATTTTCCTTCTCTGCTTTCCTGGCAGCTGTATTTCAACTGCTGTGCTTTCTGGTCTCAGGCCAAGCTCGCCTTATACCAAATTATGCTGCTGAATACTACAACATTGTTTTGTCAAAAACAGGACGTTTGACATTAACAGACCACTCGCCAGAATAAAATCTCAGCTTTCTGTACATGTCATGACCCAAATACCCCGAAGTGTACTGGTTACGCTATACAAAGTTATTCAGGAGTGTAAGGGAGATTATAGGCCTTAGTGTTTAAAGTATTTAACAGAGAAATTCATGTGTGCTGGGAGTTACAGCACTGTGCAATAATATCGAGCCACTCCTCATTTCTTTATATTTTCCTTCCCAGGAGCCAAAGTTTTGTGTCATTTTTTTTAAAGTGGTCCTGAGCAGTAGTTCTCCAGGCTTTGTTGAAGGTCTTTCAGCGTTTTTCTTTGGGCATTGGCTGCTTTTCAGAGGAATTTTCTGAGGAATGTCTTTTCATTGTTAAACTACTTTACACTGACCTTTAAATCATTCATGCATAAAAAGGCATCTAACTTAAGGGATGAGCCTGTGTTGTGTCTTCAAGTATAAGACAACTCATTAAAAAATCCTGTGTTGTGCAACCAGACACAACACATATTTGTTCCCATTTCTTTAGTTGAATATTTGAAAAATGCCAGAGCATTGGACATTTGAACATATGAATGTGCATGTTTTAAAAGTGCTGTTTATTTGTCTGTGTGTGGGGAACATCCAGAAAAATCACATCTCACCAGCTGCAACCGCTCACCTCTCCCTTCTGTTTCACGTCTCTTTCACTTTGTTACCTAAACACCACGAATCAGGGTGTGGAACATATATGTCAGTGCATCAAAGACTTTTCATTGTATGTTTCGCCTCTTTTTGAAAAACAAAGAGTGTTTTGTTGGAGCCAGCTTCAGTGTCTGCATCAGTTATTCCAGTCAGTCTCCCATCTGTCCCAGCTTACGGTTCCCCCGGTGCCAAGTCACAGGAAATGAGGTATTCGTATCACCCAAGGGGGGGTATGAAAAGGGCATTTGTTTCACCGTTGTAGGTGACAGAGCAGCTGAAGGAATAACGTGGGGCTGGAAAGAAAGACAACCGAGACCAGGAGTAAAGAAGAAGAAGAGGAAAAATGTGAGCGCATAGCTGAACGTTTTGAGTTGTGGCTTATTAGAAGTGCGGGGCAGCGTCACAGAGTCGTAGAGCTGGTGTTTTCTCTCACAACATGTCCAGTGCTGTACCAGAAATAGCTTGGTCTGCCCTGTCGCTCAAACTGGCTCATGTGAAAAGTCTTTTTCCATGACATATTTTAAAGGAGATATACCAAAGTACACTACCCCTTTACCAATCCTACAAGTTATCCTGCCTGACACAAATATAACCACGGACATGTGATCAGTACTTAACAATAATTCACATTCACAGTTAGTGTGACAGGCCAGGGGAGAGAGAGTCAAGAAATCAGGAGACCCTTGCACAATAGCACACTATTTCCATCAAATAGTGTGCGGTTTCATGAGAACAAGTAACAAAAGCCTGCAGACTTTTTCCATTACATTGCTAAGCTTTTGAAACCCCACAGTGTTAGGAATAAAATGCTCATGCAGCGATAGTTGCGCTGAAGTAAATACGTGATGAAAACACACAGCATCTTTGCTTTGAAACTCGGGGCGTGTTTAGGCTAAAAAAGGTCTGCTCGCACGCTGGGCTTCGGGCCACGGCGAGTACCACAAACCAGAGTTGTTCAACAAAACGCTGGACATGGTTTCTGATTATTTTGATTGGATTACTTTGTGTGCCTCGGTGTGCCTGGTAACTGTCACTGAAATTATTCTGAAACTTTTAAGGTGCCTCCCGTGTATTGCAGCAGTCTGGCCAAAGCTCACGAGCCCAAGTGTCGAATCTAGTTTCAGTTACACTTTGGGGGTCGTTGGCCGAAAGCGACGGCGGTTCATCTGAAATCGGGTAAAATTAGTCATCTGCACATGAGCCTCTGAGCACCTCTGGACAGAAGCCTCGAAAATGAAGAAATCTCATTTGTGACGAGTCAGTGTTTTGGCTGTTTGTTAGGCTTTGTGTAGAGCGAGCCCAATGTTTGTTGAGTTTCATGGCAATTCATTCACACTGGGTCTGTATTCATCTGAGAGTTGTACTAATCACAGTAGGCTGTCAGTAACTCAGTGAGGCTTTCACAGATTCTCTGTGTGGGTGATGCAGGGCGGTTACCCTAATGATGGTCATTACGTTGGCCTTGGGCTGAGGCGCAGTGTTTATTTGCTGGCTAGAGCTCCAGATCCCCTGGTCTGTCTCTGGCAGTGCTGGGTTTGATGTTGACTGACTGATTTATGGGCTCCCGCAGCACACTGCACCCTGGCACCGCTTCATTTAAAGGCGGGATGGAATCAGAACTCCAGCTGGCTGGCTCTGTGTCCCACGGCAAACCGCCGTCTGACCTGCTTTACTTAAACCTGTGATTGACTACCTGGTTGGCAGAAGGAGAAGGAAAGCCAAGTCAAATAAGTGCATCATTTCTTTATCGTTTCATAAGACTGCTCGTATGTTAGGGCTGAAAATTCTTGCTACTTGATTTTTTTCACAGATGACCACCTTCTCACCCGGCTCTGCTGAGATGAGGCGCCTTAGACGCTGGCAAACTGGCAGACAGTCGGCCTCAAACCAAAGAATTACATTTAGTTACTCCGGTGCTTTCCAGGATTATGTCACCCTGATGGCCTGGATGGGGTCCTCTATTTACAGACTGCCTTGGCATGTGCCTGATATGAAACAGAATAAAAGAACGATTTTGGTTATCAAAAGGAAAAACCGTTTCACCTCAGACCTACAGGAGTGTGAGTGCTTTCAGAACAGAGGACAGAAAGAATTTCCCTTTCTCTTTTATGCACATTCGGTTCCATTTTGGGATTTTATGCGTCTGCGTTTTATGCTTACTGTGAGTGAGCTGACAGGATTATCCGGGACAGCTGATTGGCGTGTGGTCTGCGATTAAAGTGGCTCCTGCTTAATGTCAGACTGCGTGAAAAGAGTTAGCCACAAGTTTCCTTCCTTCTTTTGATATGTACGCACAGCGTCAAGACAAGAAAAACACCCAACGAGCACATTTGTGTACACGGCTGTATCTGTTTTACAATTACCCTTGTTAAATTAGTCACCATTTTTCTTGACTAGAAGCACTTTTGGCTTCATGGCATGAATAATCTCTGCCCATAGAAAAAATAATCACTTCTTTTTATATAAAAAGAATAACAACAAACATTCCCTCTGGGCCTTGTCTACAAAACCACAAAACACAGAAAGTGACTGTGCTGTAAAACGTTATCTCCCTTCAGTCCTTCTGACCGACAGCAGATAGCTGACGCCTAATAAAACCATTTATTGTAGTTTCTGTACCCGCTCTGGCTCCGCCTGGACGCGTCACTTCAACCTGTTTTCAAATCTTTAATGGTGTGACTTTATGAAGACTGTGCTGCCGAGATCAGGCCAATATTTCAGAAATCTTATATCTGACAAATTAAAGATACTTTGAAAAATACATCTATCGCTCAGCGTTTAGCAACTTCTGAGTTCTCCCGTCCTTCCATTTTCTTATTCTAGTCTGTTCTTCAGTTTTTAATTTTCTCACTTGCTTGCCTGAGTTTCTATCCTGGGTTTTAAACTTCACAGCTTTCTTCAGCTGCTTTGAAAGCATTCAAATGTTGAATAATTTTGCACATTATTTAAGGGCTTAAAGCCAACATGTCATTCGAATGAGATGGGCGAGAGCCAGAGTTTTTCCTCCTTTGTCTGTTGCACATTATTTTTTATTCAGCTTGTTAAAGCTGACTTGTAAAAAGTTTTTAACTGATCAATCACCATCAGCTTCTGATCTATCGTCAGACTCATTGACTCGTTTGTAGAGAAACAGGCCCGGGCGGTTTGAGGAGTTATAGACCAGGAAGATGACCTGTGACCAGTAAAATCACAAGCGTACGTGGGCAAAGACACCTGACCTGGGACTCTGGCAACCGTGAACTTTCGGTCAGTGTTTTTACGTAAAGAGTCTGCCCGTCGTCGTGGGTCAGCAGAGTCCGGCTGCTCTGCACTGGCCAACGCAGATTAGGGTGACTAATTTTGTCAGCAATACCAGATTTTTGGGCCACTTCCGTATAACTTTGCCCTCATACTTCGTTTTCCTTTGGATGAGGTGGCAGCCATTTCCCTTTTGTTATTATTAATGGCAGTTAATGAGCGATCCACGAGTCAACTTCAAAGGCAGCAAAATGGCCACAGAAGAGTTCATCTGTTGTAGTTTTAGCTGTGAGAACATTTCAATATTGGGAGAAAACCCCTGGGGCTTAAACTCCTTTTTATGGCAGTTTTTCATTTTGCTTTTGGTTCACCCTGTAAAGCCTCCTCTGTGCAACGGGAGACGGGAGACAAGGCGCTGACCCAGAGGAAAAAGGTGAAAGAAAGAGGAAAGAAAACAAACCGGAGCTTCTGACCTCGGGGTCACACCCTCGTAATTCGTTGTATATTGACATCCCTCAGGTCAGCGGAAAATCGTAAGTGCTGCGCGAAGGAATGGATCAGGAAATCATTTTGCTCACGAGTGCTCATTAGGCGTTGGAATTTTGATTCTTGCTGTATCCATTTCTGAACTTTGGTTTGTGTGTTTGCACCAGAAATTCAACCCCCTGGCCTCGTCCAGCTCATGCTGCTCTTTGCTTCGTTTTCATATCTCTGTTTTCCGCTCCCATTCCTTCTCCTGTTTCCCCCTCTTCTCATCATAAACTTGTTTGCTTTCTCTCCCACTGATCTCCTGTTCCTTTCCCACCAACCAGTCTTTCCTCTTCCTAATCGCCATTCCTTTCGCTCTTTTCACGCTTTCTGTGTAAAGGCAAAGTTTACAATTTGGTTTCTGCAAACACCTTTAAAGAATTCTTGCATTTTCCCCATTTTTCTTTTATGTGTTTATCTTCTTTCTTTCTCAGACCATTCATTGTACCTTCATAAATATCTCTCGTCTGCCTGCCCACCTGTTTTTCTGTCCTGTTGTCCCCCAGTGCCATCTGGGAATGTGGTTGGAGGTGTGCTCTGTTCTCCATATATCAGAGACTCAAACTCCAGCTGTCATCTTCCTGGTAAAAAACTAGGATTATTGCAGATGCTGCCCAGTGAGGCGGGGTAAGCACAAAGGAGCAACTTAAGTTCATCAGCGTGAACGCCTTAATTTCCAATTTTATTTCGGCATTAATCACGTAAAAAGCTGTACTGTGGTGTTGCAGTGGATTGGAACTACAAATACATCAACTTGACTGTTTCTGGCTTGTCTTTTTTTTTTTAAATTCACTCCTTCACTAAAATCAACTAGCTTCCCCATAAAATGTTTTAAAATCTGTATAAAATCTTTCTCCGGTGGTTTTCAGCTGTTCCGATCAAAAAAAATAGCCTGGCACATGACTCCCTGCAAAGCGGAAAATTCTAATTTTTAAACATTTGGGCAACAGTTTTTGCACAGTTAATAAAAAGTAAATGAAATGTATTTAGTTAGTGAACTTTAAAGACCAAGAAAAACTAGCTGCTTTATCATTTCGAGTCTTAATGCTAAGCTAAGCTAACAGGCGTCTGTTCCCACTGCATCCGAGGGTGATAGCATCGTCTCATGAAGTGAAAGTGATCCGAAACCCAGACACCTGCATTGGTGTGAATAGATACTCAAGAAAAGTAATGTATTACACATTAATAGTTACTTTTCTTAAAAGTGATGCAGTACGTTGCATTACTTTCTTGTTACTCCATAAAATGACCTGTAGATTTATAGGCAACAGTCCCACATACCAACACAAATCCCTATTCCAGGACACACGTACAATTTTTCCTTTAAGTTTGATCACAAAGCAAAGGTGAAAAGCAGCCCACAGAGACTTTACAGCAGTCTGTGGTTCTACCGTAGAAACGGAGGCTGCACGTCTGACTGCTCATCACTGCTTTTGTTATCTGTTAAAGTTCAGGGTCTGGCCGCTGGGCTGGGTCGGCTCGCACCCAGCTTTAACGTCACTCTGTGTTTTTGGCTAGCTTAGTGTTAGCATGCTGTCTGTGCAGATACTTACAAAGAGCTTAAGTTGTGTTAGCAGCATCATGCGGATGTTTCTGTCCCTGATGCAGTTTCCACCTTACCGTTGTGCTGTTGTCCGTTTTTGCAATAAAAATAAAAATAGCGTCGAGACCTGTATCGATGGACCTTCTCCCACAGAAACTGAAATAAGCCGACTGTAGCGAACGCACGTGAACGAAAAAGCATGTTTGTTTGATTTTTTTTTTTCTATCCACCTGGTGGATAGAAAGGTGCTGCAGATAACGGCAGCACCTTTCTATCACAAAGAACGACTAACTGTAACTGTAACTGTAAAGTAAGCGGTGAATTTAGTACAGTGATGCATTACATTACTAAGTTATTGAAAGAGGTAATGTGATTACAGTATCTCGTTACTTTGTAATGCATCACACCCAACACTGTTGGTGTGTGTGTGAGTGTGTTATAGTTGCACGGAATAAATATGAACGTGTATGTAAAGTGATTTAAGTGGTGAATAAAAGGGTGCTAGGTAGACCTCAGTCCATTTAGCATTTCTTAATTTGACATTTCTGCCTTTGAGCTGATGTTCCTAGAAAGAAATGGGGCAAAGATATTACTGTTAGCTCTGGAAAACTGGGATTTAAAAGACATTGACCGGGCCAATAAGTTCTAATAAAAGACTGTGTTGAGCTGCATCATGGGAAATGTAGTATCCAGCAGTCATATAGGGACCAGAACTCAGAACATCTCAGCTCTGCCAACTGTTTTTATGAGTCTGATTTTTACTGCTTCATGTTTGGTGTTAAAAAAACTTTGAATATTCTAGTTTTACTAAAAAAAAAAGTTTCTGTTTTCACAACACAATAAATTATATCCTGGGGGTAGAAAATTGTCTCAGCTAACGAGATGTGATCCCTGTGGCAAACTATTTTACTATGAGCGTGTGGATCAGGCTTTATCCCAACTCACCGCACTGCGGTCCGTCGCTTCTTAGTCATGCCATCGGCAAATGACCAACTTGGATGACCGCAAACCCTCGTCATTATATGCTCTGGAAGGTCACTGAGGATACCATTAGTTTAGCCACATAGCTGGAATCCTTTAGCTTGTTAAACAACTGACTGACACTGACCTGAGTGCACATGCTGTCTCACGCTTGCTTTCTTACAGTGCACGAATCTTTGATGACCGATGCCCTTTTGGACTGTTCCTCTTTCTTTAAATATATAAAGAGGTGTTTTTATTCACGGATGACTGAGTTTGTAGTGCTCCTCTCATTAGCTTGTAAAACAGTCGCAGACCTCAGTCCTGACGGCATGTTTATGTGTGTGTTTGAGTGTGTGAGCAGACCCAGTCAATTCTAGATGTGGTTTAGCCATTTCCTCAGAGGAAAACTTTGTGGCTAACCTTTAAGGCCAGACAAGCGGCCCGTGAGCTGTGATGAGTGTTACATCTGTCAGACAGGGTCAAAGTTTGCTCTCTACCAGTAAGGATCAGAGCCGACTAAGAGCAGCACTGGATCTTTGCCAAAGATCAGGGCAGCCGGGCATGGGCTTTGAGAGAAAGGAGGACTTTACACATCCTGTCTTTCCAAGCTTAGAAATGAGCATTGAAGGAAAACAAAACACTGTGCTGAAGGCCCCTTGCATTTCCTTCCCTCCTACCAAGTCCGAGAATACCTCGATCCATCACTTAACAATGCTTTCATATCAAAGTTTGTTTTTTCTGAAAGCAGAGACCGAGCAGGTTTTGGGCTCCTCAGAAATGAGCTGATATGTGTGTATTTGTTTAGGGATGTACTGAAGTACGCTGGGAGTAGTAAGTAGTGTGTTTGTTTGTTCTTTCTCTTTTCTCTATCAGACCCAATGTGTGTGGCTCTCGCTTCCATTCATATTGCTGTCCAGGCTGGAAGACTCTGCCGGCAGGAAACCAGTGTATTGTTCGTAAGTTCCCCAAATCGCAAAACTCAGCGGAGAAGATAGCAAATAGGCACAGCGCGATTTGGTTTATGCTATTATGTATGGTTGAAGGCATGAAAAATAAAGAAATGAAATCTACTCTCCTCTCCTTTCCGCTCTGTCTTGTTCTTTTTTCTCTCCAGCGATTTGCAGGAATTCTTGTGGTGATGGCTTCTGTTCCAGACCCAACATGTGTACCTGCTCCAATGGCCAGCTTTCCCCTAGCTGTGGAGCAGGAGGTCAGTATTCACACACACACACGCACACATTAAGCTCCATCCGATTATCTTTTTGAGAGTTTACTGACAATGATTCTGTTTCTTATGCTCACCATCACTGCACCTGTTATGTTTCTATACAGTTATGATGATTATAGATGTCTATAAAAATCATTTTGATAATCAATTCATTTAGATGTCTTTGCCAAGAAATCTCTAAAGATTTCCACTTTCTAAACTGAGTATGACCTTTGTGGCATGCCGCCTTATCCTACTGATAGCAGAAGACGGTTACACTGTGGTCATAAAGGGACGGTCAGCAGCAATACTTGGGCAGGCTGTGGTTCTTAATGCTTTTTGATAAGTATCAAAACAATATCCCCGTCACTGTTATACCACACCAGCATCCTGAACCGCTGACACAAAGCAGGATCCATGCTTTCATGTTGTTTGCACCAATTTCTGACCCTACCATTTTAATGCCAAAGCAGAAATTGAGACCGGGAAACCTTTTTTTAATCTTCTGTTGTCCAGCTTTGGTGGGCGTCTGCTAACTTGTAGCCTCAGCGTCCTGTTCTGAGCTGACAGTAGTGACACCCTGTCCAGTGTTACCTTCTATCAGCTCGAAACAGGCTGGTCATTCTTCTCTGACCTCTGGCATCAACAAAGCATTTCCCAGAGTTCTGCGACTCACGGATGTTTCTTGTTTTTCAGACCATTCTTGGTAAACCGTAGAGATGACTGTGTGGAAAATCCCAGTAGATCAGTAGTTTCTGATATACTCAGCCCAGCCACTGTGGCACCAACAAACATGACACATTCAAAGCCACTTTAATCACCTTTCTTCCCCATTCTGATCCTCAGTTTGAACTTCAGCAGATCCTCGTGACCATGTCTACATACTTAAATAAACAGAGTTGCTGCCATGTGATTGGCTGATTAGACATTTGTATTGGCCAGCAGTTGATTAAGTATATCAAACAAAGTCACTTGTGCATGTACACTGGTTTTCTCTTTGCCCAAGAGTTATAAGATTAAAACCACTCAAAACTCAATACACTCAATATCTAAGCAGGACGTAGCCAGCAGCATATTAGCTTAGCATAAATATGAGAAAACTCATCGAGTTATTCAGAAGCAGAAAACCCTTAGCTGTTCCCACAAATAGTCGGGTACCAAATTCATGTAAAATGGTAAAATGACATCTTGTAAAAATCATATAAAACATAAAAGAGTCCTAAACATGAGGTGGTTTCTTTTTCTTCAGTTCTTTATCCAAATTCAAGCCTTTCTCTTGAGAGCATGATGTCCACTTATATGTTTTCTTACTAGCACAAGCAAAATGATCAGCTGTCACTGTTATAGTGGAAAGTGCAGAGATGGTGTATTTCCTTTAGTCCTCTGAATGGTTTGAGGCCTTACTTTACTCTACTGCTCTAAGCTGTGAAATGATGTTTTCTTTAACACCATAAAAGCTTCAGTTCCTACTCCTTGGTACTCCACAAGTACCATCCCACCTTACTCTTATACAAGCCAGAATAACACTCAGGCCAGTGTAATAGTAGTGTATGGAGCTTGAGACACAGTGTTCAGGTCACAGGGTTTGTCAGGATTAAAGTGGAGAGTCTGGCTGCCCCAGCTCAGTCTGCTGGGCTTAGTTACAGACCACTCAGGATGTGTGTTTGGAGTGGAGCAAAGTGTTTTACTTCACATACAGAGTGTGTGAAATCATGTTTGTCTTTATGAGATTACTGCACAGTGTGCGGGTTTTCAGTATAAAGTTAATATGTGCAAGACACACTGAAAACATTGTTGTTAAGCACCACTTTGGGAGCAAGAAAGTTGTGTCAATGTGTGTATAAAGTAGCATGCAGTGCGTTCAGCTTCATTGCTTTAGTAGGCCAAAGTCAGCTCATCAGTCACGCCTGGCCCCTGCCAGACCCTTTACACATACTCACATTCCATCAAGCCCACTAACACACACACGCACACACTCACGCTTAACTGTACACACAGCGAGACAGATACACTCGAACCTAAATCCAAACAGACAGAAAAATGCGGCTCACACACACACACGCTCAGTGATCATCATTTGGCCGTAGCTCAGAGGTGTAAAACAGGATCTCTTCCCGCCATAAGTAACGATGGCCCTTAGGAGAAGGGCAGGAGGGCGGGGTGAAGAAAAATTGCCTTTGACCTGTCTGGCAGAACATGCACAGATGTGCAGTAAAATCTGTGCTTTGGCAAGAGCTATGAAGTCATGCTCCTTAGGGGCAAACTCACTGTCACACTCCCACACTTCCCAAGCTAGGTTTACCGACGGCAAATAAGGAATGCAAACTGCTGCGATTCTGTGTGACCAGTTTACTGAGAGACAACTTTACAGCTCAGTGATTAGTTGATGGAAAAGGTGCTAAAACGGTGGAGTGTGTGTCTGTGAAGGAACGTCCGCTGGCCTCTGTGGCTGCAGTAATCAGTGTCAAAGGTCAAACATCTTTATGAGCGAAGATGAAGTAAAGCCCCATCAGTTTACCAAAGTGATCGAGGATGGGGCTCATGTTAGCTTGTAATTGTATCAGGAACTGATCTCAAACATGAAGTTATAAGAGGTTCCCAAACCTTTCCTGCCACCTTCTCTTCCATACCGAGACTTTAAAAAAGATGACGACTTGTAAAAATCTCTAAATTTATGAACGACTGATAAAGAACAGCCTACACGGTGGTTTGCATCAACTGGTATGAGTTTGCATGTTCTTGTTGTTCCTCTGTGGATTCTCTCCAGCTTTGCCCCACAGCCCAGAGTCCTGCATGATAGAATAATTTGTGATTATAAACTGGCTGTAGGTGTAAGTGTGTCTCTCTCTGTCCACAATGGATCGTTCCTTTCACACTCAGTAGTTGAACTGCTGCATTCTGAATGAGTAGACGAGAAAGCAGAGCCTGTGTGATTCCAAAATAAAGGCTGTTGCAGGAAGCAGGCCTGGGTGAAATGAAGGCAGGAATTATTTTCCAGAAGTCAGCAGGTAAGAAAACATTCTTAATCTTCACAAAAGCTCTCAGCTGGAAGAAACTGGCTTTGTTTATAAAATGTCATCCTAGTTGTAAAAAGCTGTAACTTTAAAAAAATTGTTGACAGGTAATTTATCGTAACGCCTAAAAGAACCATATTCATATGAGCTGTTGGGTCGTTGATCCTCTAAGGACACAGACTATAGTTTGGCAAGACTGAGTGAAAACATTCCAGTTGGTGACCCAATCAAAGAAAAGTTTTGTTCTGGTTTCACTACTACTGACACACTCTGGTATTGTAGCTCTGTCCATAGTCGGTTGTAAGGCTTAAAAAAAGACGCGTTGAGCAAATTCTGAAGTTTAAAACGTTTTTTTGTAACATTGGCAGTCTCACAGGGCTTATCCACACTCTTTGTGTAGATGTTGTCTTCCCAAATGTGCAAACTCCCAAATTCAACTTTTGTCCAGAGTCCACCATTTAGCAGGATAATTCAGTGCAGTTGGAAACAAATTGCAGCTCTATGGAATTCCATTTTGAAACGCCAATTTCCTCCGCCTTAATTATACAGCCTACTTCTAGCACCCTGGTTTCCAGAGTTATAGATAGCATTTTTATGTTTCACGTCTTGCCTGTGGAATGCAGAGGTTTACATAAATTAGCAGCACATTTGTGACTTTCTTCACGTGACCCACGTGTCTGTGATGACTGTTGCATCCACACAGATGGCCGTGATATTTTTTAAATCACTCTTCCTGGAATCTCCTGTTTGCCAGGAAACAAGGCCTGGCAGGATTTGGGAAACGTACACATGTCCAGAAGAAGGAATGTTAAATGTGTGTGAAAACAGGCTGATCGAATAAATGAGTCGCATTTATTGATAACCAGAAAATACGTGTCACTTCCCAGACAAGTCGCCCTTGTTAGAAGCCGACTGAGAGTTCTGGGCAGAGCAGCTGTGCTGGGGTTGTCTTTAAAACCTCGTCTTGCAATGACCGTAATTACCAGAGATGAGCTTGCCCTGATGCTGAGAAACAGCTGTCTTTTAGACTGACAGGCATCCATTGGCATGTGACTCGGAGCTTTATGGAGCCCTGGGAATGGAGAGAGGGGGATTTCTTTTTATCAAGTCTCATTCAGACATAGGTCATGTTTACATTATTGTTTCTGAATGTTTCATAACTGTTCCTTAAATACAGGGCTCATTTAAAGAACCACTATAGTCGTTGGTCTTTATCTGAACGGCCTTTAAACTATATCGCTCTCATCTGACTAGCGTGCTTTAATCAGGCATTACAGTTTTTCTCAGCTGTTCTGGCTCATTTCTCCCAGCTTTGTTGAAGTTCACAGCTCTGGAGAGTCAAGCTCCTACATACAAAACACTGCATTGCTTACAAAAAAACTGTAGCTCGCCCCAAACCATTAATTCATTTGTTAAAATGAAGTTTTCGCTTCAATGATTAAGTCAGTGCCACTAAAATGACAAATTCCTTTGACACTGTGTAAACGTAGGTAACCCAAATATTTAGATATTTTTTCTCTGAATGATCGAGGCTTTTAGAGGATTTCCTACATTTCCTAACAGCATAATTACTTTTACTGACACTGAACGCCTGCTCTAACAGATGATTTTTCTGAGGATAAATGACTACTATATATTAGCAAAGTGACTCATTTTTCGATGCTGATTTCAAGAGTACAGGGTTTTCTTAGAGAAAGAGCAGTAAACTATAACATCCATCCATCTTCTTCCACCAATCCAGTTCAGGATCGGAGGGTGTCTGTAGCTCAGGTGGCAGAGCAGGTCAGCCACTAACCAGAAGGTCGGTGGTTCGATCCCAGGCTGCTCCAGGCTGCATGCCAAATATCCTTGGGCAAGATACTAACCCCATGT